>BQNB010029937.1:1444-55326 GCA_026074375.1 Tanacetum coccineum
GGAACAATGGCGATCAGGTACGTGGAAGAGCTTTTATGATGGGAGCATGGGAGGCTCGCCAGGACCCAAACAGAGTGACGGGTACATTCACTTTAAACAATCACTATGCTACAACTCTATTCGATTCTGGTGCCGATTATAGCTTTGTTTCCACTACTTTCATGCCCCTGTTAGACATAGATCCCAGTAACTTAGGTTTTAGCTATGAGATCGAAATAACTAGCGGTCAACTAGTAGAGATCAATGAGGTTATTCGAGGTTGCAAACTAGAGATAGAAGGTCACATCTTTGATATTGACTTGATACCGTTCTGACATGGAAGTTTTGATGTGATCGTAGAAATGGACTGGTTTTCCAGGCACAAGGCCAAGATTGTTTGCCATGAGAAGGTAGTTAGGATCCCACTACCAAACGAAAAAAATACTTAGAGTCTTAAGAGAAAGGCTAGAAGAGAGGGTGAGACATTATAAGAGTGTAAAAGTCAAAGAGCAGAAATTGAAGGACATAGTTGACGTTAGAAACATTTCCAAGGTATTTCCTGACTATCTATCAGGATTACCCCCATCCTGAGAAATTGAATTTCATATCGACTTAATCCCTGAATCTATGTCGATCGCAAAGTCCCCCTATCATTTGACGCCCTCTGAAATGGAGGAGTTGTCGAGTCAACTCAAAGAACTCTATGACAAGGGTTTCATTCGACCAAGTTCATCGCCTTGGGGAGCAATGATATTATTCGCTTAAGAAAAAGGATGGTTCATTTAGGATGTGTATTGACTATATAGAGTTGAATAAGCTAACCATCAATAATCGTTATCCCCTCCCAAGAATAGACGACCTATTCGATCAACTAAAAGGATCATAATATTTCTCTAAGATAGACCTTCGGTCCGGATACCATCAGCTGAGAGTGCACGAGGACGACATTCCAAAGACTGCATTTAGAACTCGATATGGACATTTCAAGTTCACAATAATGCCCTTTGGTCTGACGAATGCACCAACAGTATTCATAGACTTGATGAACCGAGTATGTAGACCATACCTAGACAAGTTTGTAATAGTATTCATAGACGACATCTTGATCTACTATAAGACTAAGGAAGAGCATAAGATGCGCCTAGGGTTAATCTTAGAACTTCTCAAGAAGGAGAAATTGTACGCAAAATTCTCTAAGTGTGAATTCTGGTTACAAGAAGTGCAGTTTCTTAGGCATGTGATTAACGGTGATGGCTTACATGTAGACTCCAGCAAGATTGAGGCTGTTAAGAATTGGAAAGCCTCTAGAACTCCATCATAGGTTTGTTCATTCTTAGGATTAGCAGGATACTATTGTCGATTCATAGAGAACTTCTCTAAGATAGCCAAACCCCTTACCATTTTAACACAGAAACACAAGGAGTACGTTTGAGGTAAAAAACAAGAGAGGGCATCTCAGACCTTGAAGGATAAGCTCTATAATGCACCTGTTCTAGCACTCCCTGATGGATCAGAAGATTTTTTGGTATACTACGATGCATCAGGATTAGGACTAGGTTGTGTACTGATGCAAAGAAGAAAGGTGATAGCATATGCCTCTAGACAGTTGAAAATCCATGAGAAGAATTACACCACCCATGATTTAGAATTAGGAGCAGTAGTATTTTCCCTTAAGATATGGAGACATTACTTATATGGGACAAAAAGCATCATATACATCGATCACAAGAGTCTCCTACATATTTTCAATTAGAAAGAGTTGAACATGCGTCAACGTCGTTGGATATAACTATTCAGCGACTATGACTGCGAGATTCACTATCATCCTAGTAAGGCAAACGTAGTAGCGGCTCAGAATGAAGCATCTAAGGCTATCAATACCAACAAAAATGCTATGAGGGCTAGTCGATCAGTTGGAACATAGGAGTGATGAAGCCTTATATTATATAGATCAAATATGGGTCCCTTTGACGGGCAATGTGAGAATCCTGATAATGGATAAAGCTCATAAGTCTAAATACTCAGTACACCCAAGAACAGATAAGATGTACTATGACCTTAGGGATATGTGTTGGTGGTTAGGAATGAAGAAAGACATAGCCTTGTATGTTAGCAAGTGTTTGACTTGTTCTAAGATCAAAGCTGAACATCAGAGGCCATTCGGCGTACGGTAGCAACCTAAAATCCTAGAATGTAAACGGGAGAGAATAGCCATGGACTTTATCACCAAGTTGACAAGAACCAAAAATGGCATGATGCAATCTGGGTTATTGTGGACAGGTTGACAAAGTCTGCTCATTTCCTACCTATTCGTGAGGACTATAAGATGGATATGCTAGCTAGACTCTACCTCAATGAAATCATTGCAAGGTATGGAGTGCTAATTTCAATCATATTTGACCGTAATAGTCACTTTACATCAAGGTTTTGGTAGTAAATGCAAGAAGCACTAGGAACCCAACTAGACATAAGTACGGCTTACCATCCACAAACTGATGGTTAAAGCAAGCGTACCATTCAAACCTTGAAAGACATGCTTAGGGCATGCGTCATGGACTTCAAAGGAAGTTAGGACGTTCATCTTTTATTGGTTAAATTCTCTTACAACAATAGTTACCATTCTTGTGTGAGATGTGCACCGTTTGAAGCACTTTATGAGAGAAAGTGTCGTTCATCAATCCTATAGGAAGAAATAGGAGAAGGACAACTAATAGGACCAAAACTTGTGTAAGAAACCACTGAGAAGATCTCACAAATCAAGGATAGGCTTAAGGCTGCATGAGATCTTCAAAAGAGCTATGCTGACCAATGTAAGAAATCCCTTAAATTCATTGTAGGTGATCATGTCTTACTCAAAGTGTCACTTTAGAAAGGTGCGGATCACTTTAGGAAGAAGGACAAGCTAGCACCTATGTACGTTGGACCATTTGAGATCACTGAGAGGATCTGTCTTGTAGCCTATAGACTAAGACTACCTCAAGAGCTAAATGGTGTTCATGACATGTTTCATGTGTCAAACTTCAAAAAGTGTTTGGCTGATCCAACATTACAAATACCTTTAGATGACATCCAAGTTGATGCTAAGTTAAACTTTATAGAAGAACTAGTAGAAATCCTAGAGCGTGAATTCAAAAAGCTAAAGCAGAGTAGAATTGCCATCATCAAGGTTCGATGGAATTTGAAATGAGGACCTGAGTTCACTTGAGAACGTGAGGATCAGATGACACTCAAATACCCACATCTCCTAATTTCGGGGAGAAATTTCTTTTAAAGGGGGTAGAATGTAAGCCTTGCGGATTTTTTAGTTCCACAATATACAATTTTAGTCCTTTGACTTTATGACTTTTAATATTTTTGTCGGGTCAGTTACCATATTGACGGTAGTCAATCTACATTTTCATTGGTCAATAAATCTTTATTTCATACATTAAACCTTTTTAGAGGTTTACAATCTTAATTGATTCATTTCCGGGAGATTTGTCCTGCAAACGGCTTAGAATGTCAAACAACGCGTTCCGACACGTCCAAAATTGTCAATACAAAATCTAAGACAATCTAACTCTAAAACATGTCATGTGAATAGTCTAAATTCATGTAAAAGTGATTTTAAACACAATAAAAATACTAAGAAACTTCGGGTCACATTTTAAAATCACGAACAATGAGTATTAAGGCAACTCGACACAAAATGAAGCAACCCGAGACCCTCTTGGATCCCCTTGACTGGTCGAACCAAATAGGAGACAAGGAGGCAAGATTTTAGGGCCTTGGTCTCCTAAGGACATGTATATCTAGATATTTTGCACACGTTTCTTCCACACACAAAAAAATTCTTCCTCCCCTTTTCTTCCTTTCCCTCTTACATCCGATTTCACATACACACACACATAAATCCATAAATTTTCCAACTTTGATAAAAAAACATGAAGGTTTAAGCGTGTTGGGATGATTCTAAAAGGTTTGGGCAAAGGAAAAACAACGTTTGGGTTGTTGGAAAAACAACGTTTGGGTTGTTAGTTGTGCGGTGCGTTTTCTAAAAATCAAACACGAAAAAGGCATGAAACCCCTTATAGGCTGCGTTTTGGTTTGAACTCTAGGGAAAAAAGAAAAACAATGGTTGGTCATTTTGATAAAGTGGTTGCATTGGTGAGATAACATTATTTGCCTATTTTAGAATATAGCTTATTTTGGCTAATTAATAGCTGCTAGTGAGCATTTGGGCTTATTTATAGTTCAAAAACTCTCCAAAGAGACAAAGAAGCATTTGCTTTTGGGTTATTTACTCTTATGTCATATTTTCGTCAAGCTTTTTGATGACTAGTTTTTGGGTATAACCAAATATCAATTACATAGCTTATTAGCTTAGTATTCAGTTAAACATACTTAGATCACGACGCTTACGAGGCTCACGGCCCAATAAGCCCCAATAAGCCGTAGCTTATGTGGACCAGGCTTTATTTTTGATATGATGTTGGGGCTTATATTTACTATGGCTGTTAGTATTGGCCTAAATGTATCTTTATACTTTACTAATAAAACCATTGGATTTCTCTTTGGGCCTTAAGCCCAATAAGTGAAAATTACCGTTTTAAGTTCGTATTACGTATTTGAAAATGATTATGATATCGTTATGCCAAGTTAGTCTTTTGGAAAGAAAGGATTTTGCATTAAATCTTTGTGGAAATGCGAAGATTTTGGGTAAATTTTCAAATGTTGATTATTGCTGAGGAAAAGTGTTGGAAATAAGCGTTTTGTGAAAATTAGGGAAAACTTTTTATAAACGAAACTGGTCATGTCGAAATTTCGTAAAAATCTTTATTTGACTTAGTATATTTAAAAAACTTACCTTTTTCAACAAAGAATATATATTATCTATTTTAATTAAATCGTACTAATAGGATAAAAGATACATTTAGTAATTTTATAAATATGAAACTTCCTCAAAACATTTTGTAGAATTAAGTGTCAATTGTACAACAAGTATACAATTAAACAAGAGTAGAACTAGGCTTACCGGATGCTTATATAACGAAACATATTCATTTGCGTCCTATAATCTAAGTCATGCTATTTTACTTTTTATTTTCATAAAATTAGTGTATAGTATACCCTAGTATCATAAAGTATAATACTTGGTTATATCTTCATCGCGTCTAAATCACCAACCACATACGCAACCAAATACTACCTAAAAGCAACAACACGATACATTTTCAAAACCTCCTATGCATCCACAATTAAGTACACGTTCAACATAAAGCTAAGTCTCAGAATCAAATTGATGGTCGTGTACTGGGACCAGCGTCGTACTGGCCGTTGTCTGAACATGTCATATAGTTCAGCTACTTATCATTTGTTAAAGTGAAAGTTCTCATAGCCCTCTTTTTAAAATTATTTTCCGTTAGGGGGAAATTGATAATCAAATTCCATATTCTCAATGCATTTCATCTGTCGCAAACTCACTATTTCAATTTGGACAATGCTATGTGTTTATGGATTAGACGTGTATGAATGCAATGTGGATTCTATGCCAATTTCTCATGTGAAATGCTCATGGTGATCAATTCATGCAAATTTCTATGTGACTTTCTGCTTAACACTACATACATTCAACAATTTGCTGACTATGTTTTAGCTACACGCTGGTAGGCTTTAGGTGCGTTTGAGGACAATAAGCGCTCTGACCATGGCAATGGTTGGTATCTTTGCAGTTCTATGAATTAAATCAAACACTATACATTGCATAGGATTTGATAACTTTGATCTGTTTCGTTAACATGTAGTCTTAAGTTGTCAGTGTTTTTTTCTATCATAGTGTTGATTTTCCCAAACATATCAATCCTATGCTATTATAGGTTGTGATTTAGATTTCATAGACTTTCACAAGATACCAACCATTTCTCCAATGGTCATGAGCGCTTAATTGTCCTACGCACCTACAAGCCGTCACCAGCCTGGGGCGCGCTTATATTTAGGTCAGCAAATAGTTGAATGTATGTAAGTGTTAAGCAGAAGTACACATAAGAACTTTGCATGATTGATCTACATAGCATTCACATAGAAATAGGCATAGACTTCTCACATTGCATTCATCCACACGTAACTCATCAATCTACATAGCTTTGTCCAAATGAAACTGTAGTTGTTTGCACAGATGAAAAAGACTATTGAAATGAATTTGATTATCATTTTCACCCTGAATCGGAAATAATTTAAAAAGTGGGGGTATGAGAATCACTTTAACAAGATGATAAGTAGCTGAATTTATGACAGTCAAACAACGGCGTACGACGGCTTCCAGACACGACCTAGCAATTTGTTTGACTTAGCTTTATGTTTGAAACGTGTACTTAATTGTGATGCATAGGAGTTTTGAAAATGTTTCGTGTTGTTGCTTTTAGTAGTATTGGTTGCGTTGTGGTTGGTGATTTAGACGCGAAGAAGATATACCAAGTATATACTTTAGATACTATATATACTTACACTATTTATGAAAATATAAAAGTAAAATAGCATGACTTAGATTATAGACGCAAATGAATATGTTTCGGTATATACATCCGGTAACCCTAGTTACCTTGTTTAATTGTATTTGTTGTACGAAATGACACGTTTTAATTCTACAAAACGTTTCGGGGAAGTTTTATAATTTATAAAATTATAAAATGTATTTTTTATCCTTTAGTCGATTTATTAAAATAATAATATATTATTATTTTGTTGAAAAGGTAAGTTTTTTAAAAATATACTAACTATAGGATTTTTACGAAATTTCGGCATGACCCGTTCGTTTATAAAAAGTTTTCCCAATGTTCTCAAATCTTATTTTCCAAACACTTTTCCCAGAATAATCAACATTTCGACAATTACGCAAAATCTTCGCTTTCACAACGATTTATCAAAATCCTTCTTTCCAAAAGACTAACTTGTCAATAACGAGTATAAATCGTTTTCAAAATACGTTCTAAGAACTTAAAACGGTAATTTTCCACTTATTGGGCCTTATGGCCCAATAGGAAATCCAATAGGTTATTAGTAAGTATAAAATACGATTTAAGCCCAATACTAAAGCCCATTAGTAAATATAAGCCCCAAACAATCGTTATCAAAATAACCGGTCCACAATAAGCTACGGCTTATTGGGCCTTATTGAGCCGTGAGCCTCATAAGCTCATATCTAGTATGTTTAACTTGATAATAAGCTAATAAGCTATGTGATATATTTGGTTAGACCAAAAAGCTATCAAAATAAGCTTACGAAAATATGACATAAGAGGTAAATAACCAAAAGCACTCGCTTTTTGTCTCTTGTGGTTTTTGAACTATAAATAAGCCCAAATAAGCTCACTATAGCTTATAAATTAGCCAAATAAGCTATATTCTAAAATAGGCAAATAATGTTATCTCACCAATGCAACCACTTTATCAAAATGACCAACCCTTGTTTTCCTTTTTTCCCTAGAGTTCGAACCAAAACGCAGCCTATAAGGGGTTTCGTACCTTTTTCGTGTTTGAATTTTAGAAAACGCATAGCACAACTAACATCTATGCATCATTTTATATACAAAAGTACAAGTTAAATTGAAATTTGAAAACTTACAAAAGAGGGTTTTAAAAACGAGATCGACACAAAACCAACAACACAAACGTTGTTTTTCCTTTGCCCAAACCTTTTAGAATCATCCCAACACGCTTAAACCTTCATGTTTTTTTATCACAGTTGGAAAATTTATGGATTTATGTGTGTGTGTGTGTGAAATCGGACGCAAGAGGGAAAGGAAGAAAAGGGGAGGAAAAAAAAAATTTTGTGTGGAAAAAACATGTGCAAAATATCTTGATATGCATGTCCTTAGGAGACCAAGGCCCTAAAATCTTGCCTCCTTGTCTCCTATTTGGTTCGACCAGTCAAGGGGATCCAAGAGGGTCTCGAGTTGCTTCATTTTGTGTCGAGTTGCCTTAATACTCATTGTTCGTGATTTTAAAATGTGACCCGAAGTTTCTTAGTATTTTTATTGTGTTTAAAATCACTTTTACATGAATTTAGACTATTCACATGACATGTTTTAGAGTTAGATTGTCTTAGATTTTGTATTGACAATTTTGGACGTGTCGGAACGCGTTGTTTGACATTCTAAGCCGTTTGCAAGACAAATCTCCCAGAAATGAATCAATTAAGATTGTAAACCTCTAAAAAGGTTTAATGTATGAAATATAGAAATTCACCCGACAAAAATATTAAAAGTCATAAAGTCAAAGGACTAAAATTGTACATTGTGGAACTAGAACTAGAGCTGAAGAGATGTGGGTATTTGAGTGTCATCTGATCCTCACGTTCTCAAATGAACTCAGGTCCTCATTTCAAATTCCATCGAACCTTGACGATGGAAATTCTACTCCGCTTTAGCTTTTTGAATTCACGCTCTATGATTTCTACTAGTTCTTCTATAAAGTTTAACTTAGCATCAACTTGGATGTCATCTAAAGGTATTTGGAATGTTGGATTAGCCAAACACTTTTTGAGGTTTGACACATGAAACATGTCATGAACACCATTTAGCTCTTGAGGTAGACTTAGTCTATAGGCTACGAGACGGATCCTCTCAGTGATCTCAAATGGTCCAACGTACCTAGGTGCTAGCTTGCCCTTCTTCCTAAAGTGATCCGCACCTTTCCAATGCGACACTTTGAGTAAGACATGATCACCTACAATGAATTCAAGGGATTTCTTACGTTGGTCAGCATGGCTCTTTTGAAGATCTCATGTAGCCTTAAGCCTATCCTTGATTTGTGAGATCTTCTCAGTGGTTTCTTGCACAAGTTTTGGTCCTATTAGTTTTCCTTCTTCTATTTCTTCCTATAGGATTGGTGAACGACACTTTCTCTCATAAAGTGCTTCAAACGGTGCACATCTCACACTAGAATGGTAACTATTGTTGTAAGAGAATTCAACCAATAAAAGACGAACGTCCTAACTTCCTCCGAAGTCCATAACGCATGCCCTGAGCATGTATTTCAAGGTGTGAATGATACGCTCGCTTTAACCATCAGTTTGTGGATGGTAAGCCGTACTTATGTCTAGTTAGGTTCCTAGTGCTTCTTGCATTAACTACCAAAACCTTGATGTAAAGTGACTATTACGGTCGAATATGATTGAAATTGTCACTCCATGCCTTGCAGATTTCATTGAGGTAGAGTCTAGCTAGCCTATCCATCATATAGTCCTCACGAATAGGTTGGAAATGAGCAGACTTTGTCAACCTGTCCGAGATGATTTTTGAAACTCTTATCTCATAATATTCCTAATGTAAAAATAATTGTGTGGGTTGCTAGACTTTGCCAATTATAGGTATAAGTGTTAGCTGCTACTCCAACTCCCAAGTGGGAGCTGTTGAATTATGGTAGTCGGATAGCATTTGTACATTACGAATATGTGAGCCTATTGGGGGCACACACGTTAATACACGGAGAATGCGTTCAATACTTCACAAATATAAAGCGAGGGACTAAATTGGACAAAAACCGAACTCCAAGGGGGACACCAAAGTGGTCGGGCCCTATGGGAGGTTCTAGATAGGTTTTGTGTTCAATTAGCATTTAAGGAGGCTCATGAAGGTTTTTTAAATTTAGTGTTTGGGTGCCTAGATAAACACCTATAACCTACTTCATAATTTGCTCATTTCTATAAACCTTTCCTCCTCCCTCCCTCACCGAAATCGCCTGGCCCCTCTCTAGGGTTGTTAAGGGTTTCGGTTCCACACCTCAACTGAATTCGGTTGAACCCCAATTTGGATTTTCGGGTTCTTTAATTCGGTTTAAGGATTTTAGGTTAATTAGGGTTTATTATAAACCCTAATCCGGTTTAATTGGTTCAAGATCACAAAGGTTGTTTGATTAGGGTTTTGATCCAAGAAGGTACAATTGTTGTTTTGTTCGTGAAGTTAAGTCTAGACAACTTAACGTGTTCGGTTGACGTGATTGTGTGAGCAACCGTAGAGGTGATTGTTTTAATCACTTATTTATTTTCAAGATCGAATTGCTGAGAGGTACGCTTTCTATTTACCTTTTATTATGTGTTAACCATATGCTATTACTATATCCAATCCGCTGCGTACTCGATAGCTAATGGTTACCTAGATTGTTAAATCCTAACAATTTCAATAGGTGGGAGAACCTAACTTGGATCATCGTTGTTGGGAAAGACCTGAAGATATGGACACACCACAAATGGTCTACACGGTGTCACCTCAAAATCCAAGATCTGATGTGGTTGTAGAGACTGCAGCTGCACTGGCTGCTGCTGCAATTATGTTCAACAACTTTGATAATCCTTATTCACAAAAAAATCTGACTATAAAAGTATCTGAACATGTGCTTATGGCGTTACTCCATGTTCCATAAACCAGTACTGACAAAACTGGTATGTCAAGCATACATTATTTTTTATAGGTTCCTAAAACTTACTAAGAACATTCTTTTTAATAGGTTCCTAATACTTTGGGGTGCAGGCCCTTCTGATTCAGTTTTTACGACATTCAAAGAAAAATAATTAAAAATGAAAATTAGTGTTGAAATCCTTGGACTATCTTATATGCTCACATATTAACTTGGTTTTGCAGGAGTTCCCACCTACAAGAAAATTATACGTCCAAGTCTATGGCAACCAAAACAGTTCGATAGAACGACATCATATTGAGCAAAACCTAAACGGCTTAAAAGTAGAGGTATGACCATTCCACATCAAGTTTCGTCAATGAAATTTTGAAAAAACATATTCGAACCATCCTTTTTTTTGAACCAGACACGTATTGAAACTTTAAAACCATTGATGCCATACTTGAGGCGAATAAATGAAGGTGTGAACAAGATATATGCCTCAAAAACTTTGCTTCTCCTACAAGAAGATGGAACTTTAAAACCATTAACAATCGAGTTGAGTTTGCCTCATCCTGAAGGAGATAATTTTGGTCCTATTAGCAATGTATACACCCCAGCTCAAGAGGGATTAGAAGACTCAGTTTGGCAGTTGGCAAAGGCATATGTGGCCGTTTATGATTACGGTATTCATCAACTAATTAACCACTGATACACTCTTCAAACCTTAGAAAGAACACTTTATGACAAAGAATTGCTTTAACATTTTTCTAACTGAATTACATAAAATTTACAGGTTGAGTAGGCATGCGGTTGTTGAGCCATTTGTGATTGCTGCAAATAGGCAACTAAGCGTACTCCACCCCATCTATAAGCTTCTATATCCTCTCTTCTGTGATATTATGAATATCAATGCTTTAGCGAGGCAGATCCTGATCAATGGCGGAGGTATCCTTGAGAAAACTGTATTTCCTGGAAAATATTCTAAGGAATTGTCTTTCGTGTTGTATAAAGATTGGGTCTTCCCTCAACAAGCATTGCCGGCGGAGCTTGTGAAGAGGTAAGCACCTGATAGAAGTCAAAGATACTATTGTAGGTTTCTATTACTATATATTTTAAGTGTATTTTATGGTAAACGAAACACTCAGGGTAATGACAGTTGTGGATTCAAATTCTCATCATGGAATTCACCTACTTATTGAGGATTACCCATATGCAGTTGACGGGCTTGAAATTTTGTCAGCACTCGAATCATGGGTAGAGGATTACTGCAAATTCTACTACACGAATGATGATATTGTCCGGAACGACGTAGAACTCCAATCATGGTGGAAGGAACTACAAGAAGTGGGACATGGTAACAAGATACATGAGTCGTGGTGCACCAAATTGGATTCCTGTCAGGCACTAATAGACATTTGCACAACTTTCATATGAGTGGCTTCTGCTCTTCATGCAGCTGTGAACTATGGGCAATACCCTTATGTTGGTTTTCTACCTAATCGCCTAACTCTAAGTCGTAGGTTTATGCCTGAACCAAATACTCCCGAGTATGATGAACTTGAACAAAATCCTGAAAATGTTTTCTTAAAGACCATTACTCCGCAACTACAAACACTTCTTGGGATTTCACTAATTGAATTATTATCCAAACATCCATCATATGAGGTGTACCTTGGACAAATAGAGTGTCCTGAGTGGACACTGGACGTGGAACCTCTCAAGGCATTTGAGAAATTTGGGAATTAGCTGAGAGAGACTGAGGAGAGGATTGACGAGATAAACAATGACGAAAGGATAAAGAATAGGGGTGGACGAGTGAAAGTACCTTATACGCTACTCTACCCGACCGGCGAAGAGGGATGCAGGCGGAATTCTTTGACATGTATGAGGTATTTATTCAAACTAATATTACAACCTCATGACTCTCATTGTTGGTACAACTTTATAAATTAATGACTAAAATATGATTAAGAGTATACATATGAATCCTCACAATAATAGTCCAACTTTTTGGATATAAGAGTTTAAGAAGGTATATGCATTACATATGTCCTACGAACGACTTTTAACCTAATTTGGATTCCCTTTTTTATAAATGTTGGTTTCATTAACCCAAAAGCGCATGTATCCAAGTCTCATGGAGAACTATTCTGGCTTAACAAAAAAAAGTATCAGGTCACTGCACAAGAAAGGGGTGTTTA
This sequence comes from Tanacetum coccineum, assembly GCA_026074375.1. NCBI lineage: Eukaryota > Viridiplantae > Streptophyta > Magnoliopsida > Asterales > Asteraceae > Tanacetum > Tanacetum coccineum. The sequence goes on from BQNB010029937.1 coordinate 13,999, forward strand.
GATCTGCTCACTACACAAACAAGGAAATACATATATCAAATGTATATATCAGCTCACCATATAAATGAGGTATGTTTAGATCAGTTGTCTACAATTCCTTCGTCCAACCATGTTTGATACTGCATACGACTTTTAACCTGATTTAGATTTGCTTTCTTTAAACATGTTAGTTCCATTAACCCAAAAGCGCATGTATCGAGGTCTGATGGAGAACTATTGGGCTTAACATAAAAAAAGTTTTTCAGTTCATCTACTCTTTGCTAATTTTACTACGTGTGTAGACCTAGAAGGAAAAGCAAATATGAATATTCGAGCTCTGGAAATGGTTGAAGAATTCAGAACTCAAAGAGCTGACAAACAGGTCATGCGCCTGCTCTTATGAACATCTTAATTTAATAGACATACATGGTAGATTATTGTCAATTCATTCTTTACCTCAACCCCTTCCAAACCCTCCACCACTGGCACCGTTGCCTGTGGCTACTCCTGATGCTCGAACTCAGGAGTTGATTAACAAGAAGCTGAAAAAGGCGAAAGAACTTGGTAGGTTGCATCTTTTAAAAATCTTTTTGGTTTTGGAGCTGTACCACAACGCCAATGTTCTAAAGAATCCTTCAAATTAGTTACAGTGGCCATATTGCCATTGAGACCAGCTGACAACATATGATAACAGATATGTCCAAGAACCCACATTATTATTTGCATTGCGGTTAGGTAGTAAGATTACTTGATTATCTTTGAAATATGTAATTTTAAGGTTGAGATGTCAATGAGAGTAACAATATCTGGTTTAAAGGCGAGATGGCTGAGAGGACTCCTTTCATATAAGTCGTTCTTTTTTCTTTTTACGATAATCTCAATTAAGTACAACACGACAAGAGCGCAACGTGGCTTAAAAACCTTGGCCCACAACATGTAGGATCATAGTCCGTTGAATGGAGCCAATACAAAGCTCTAGCCTTTACAAGTTGAAACAAAGTATAACTCCTCTTCCTGTAGTCGTTGTTGAGCAACATGTTAGCTAACTATTTTAGTTGACTTTGCAATCTTCATGTTTTTTTTAGAAATTAAAAAATATGGTAACATTAGTTCAATAACCCGTACGTGTACGGGTTGAATTTTGTATGAATAAAATTATGAAACATATCAAAAATCCGTGTGTGATACATATAAACAACATATTATTCAATATTTTAACAAAGCAATACTAATATGACTAATAAACACATTATTATATTAGTACTGATTTGTTAAAGTTGATAAACGAAGGTTATTTACACACAAACACATTATCATATAGTAGTAACTTTACGATTTTGATTCCCATGGTTAATGTTGTATGATGTTAAGAAAGATAAAAGACACATATGAAACAGCAATACACTATGATTGTCCAATTTTCTTTACCGTAAGCTCTTACACTACTTTAGTGACACAATTATATCTCGATTTGCTATTCGTTGCGTGTAGCATATGAGTGGATGTGTGTGGCAAGGTCCTTCATTCACAAGCCACTGTTCCCGATATATATACTTTTGGCAATTCTCATTTCGTATGCAACCGATGTGGAATTCATATTGTGCATCAAGTGCATGAAAATGATCAGACTTGTGTTGTGAATGTAATGAGACGTTCGAGAGCTAATTTTTAAGCAAAAACTTCCATCTTTTGTTATTGTAATTTGTGTTCTGGTTTCTTTGGTATTGTTTGCAACAGGTACAAACGCTCAACCGCAACACAAGATTGATACTGAAGAGGATACCGGAGAAGATTGATAATGAAGCAGCACTGGTACTCTATAATCAAGCTGTTATGGTGGTAAGACTGACACATAAATAGGTTTGTATAATCGTGGTGGTGGTTTTTAATGCAACCAGATTTCAGTGGCCTTAATCCACATTATTCATCCATGTGATATCTTGGAATTTTAGTAATGGAAGTGTTTGTATGGTTCTAAATGCAAGTGAATGCCATTGTGTCAATGTTTAATTTTACGCTAGAATGGTAACAATTTTTAAATAATTATGTGTTTGTTGATAATTGATAGGTTGTGGTGTAAACTTGTACAAAACAATGATATAATCTACAACTCAAAGAGTTTCACAACAGTAAGTACTAACGAAATAAGATAACAAAGATTCGATGGTTGGAGACTTGGAGCTATAGAAGTTGCCCATTGCCAGTTGAGGTATTCATACTATCATATTATTTTATATTAAAAGTGACAAGAATGGAGATATATTGATATCTAATAAACGATTATTTAAGTTTTGTAAGAATATCTTCACACGTGCAAATCATGAGCAAGGATTGAAGATTTGATCTTACCGGCGTATGTTTTATACTAGAAGTGCAAAAATATGAGATATTGATATTTGATAGACGATTATGTAAGTTTTGTTAAAATATCTTCACACGTGCAAATTATAAGCAAATAGTGAAGCTTTAATCATACTAGCGTATTTTTTTTTATAATAGATGTACACAAATATGAGATACTGATATTTAATAGACGATTATTTAATTTTTATAAGAATATCTTCATGCGTGCAAATTATGAGCAAGATTTAAACCTTTGGTCTTACTAGTGTATTAAATATCAATATCTCATATTTTTGCACGCGTGCAAATTATGTGCAAGGATGAAAACTTTGATCTGAATAGTGCATTTTTTACTAAAAGTACAAAAATAAAAGATATTGATGTTTAATAGGCGATTATTTATTTTTTGTAAGACTATCTTCACGCGTGTAAATTATGAGCAAAGATTTAAGTTTTGATCTTACTAGCGTATTTTTTATACTAGGAGTGCAAAAATATTAGATATTGATGTTTAATATACGGTTATTTAAGTTTTGAGACAATTGAAATATATATTTTTCTTTAAGTGTGCATATTCAAAGAAAAAATTTGTATTTCATTTTCTCATCAAAGTCTTAGAAAAAATATGTTTTTTTAAACAACATATTTGTTTAATTTGATATATGTGTAATAATCCAAAATTATTGAAGCCGTGCATTGTTTGTTTTTAAAAGTTTAGCAGTTCTCGCACTTAATTTGGTGCTGAAATAAAGTCCCTTATATATATCCTAGAATATCACAACCGCCGACGGGCGGGTTCGGTTCATAAATTTTTTTTTGAGAAAATATTTGTCGTTTAGTTCTAATGGTTGTCGTATTTGTGTGAACATAGAATCTTAATTATACATGTAGAACGAATGAATGAATTTAGATTAAACAATACTCTTAATTAATTGTGACGTAAAAAATAGTACTATAATCAATTGATAAGTGTTATACCTTAGCTATCTAACACGGAACGAATGAATGTTATTAGGGTTTTAGATATCCAAACCTAAAACATAATCTTTGTTAACGATTATATGCCAAAAACTAATCAAATGGAATTCAAAAACCCAAATTACTCTAATAGATATATGGATGAATAATCATATGATTAGGGAGTATATCTTGATAAATAAATATGCTAACTGAATAAACTAAATATGATAATAGAATATTGTATTATATGTCAATGATTTATTGTTCTCTCAAAACATAAATGGGAATAAGAAGTTGAGCTGGAAATTAGTAGAAATAGCAATAAAACATAAAATCTTATATTCGAGAGATAAAGCTAAAAATTACTATAAGGCTTTTTTGTCAAGCGCTAAACCAAATTCCTATATGAGACTCAATTCAATGCTCATATTTATTTGGAATATAGCAAAATAAATAGTTCTCCTTATCATAATTAACTATATAACTCCAATGTCTAGTAATTACAACTTACAAATAAATACAAAATACACAATTTGGCCTGCTTTAGCCTTTGCCAGCTAACCGTTTTTATGCAGGATCTCGTAGTATTTAAACCATAACTTAAATTCTACAATAATTTCCATGTCTAAGCGTTTTATGCAATCACTCTTTAAACCTCTGCTTGTGCACACTTTTAAAAGAGCGGAAAATAAATATGAAGACTTTTTCATCCTTTATATTAAAACTGAGTTTCTAACTATTAGTGCACATAATCACCATCCGTTAGTACATCCATGCACCTTAGATGAAGTCTTCATCAAACCAACAATGCTAAAATGCTATGACTATTGTGAAAAAAAAATTGTCAAGAAATTGGCGAAACACAATGATCATACCAACTTTTGAGTTGTATAAATGTAAAAATCAAATTGAATAATGAGGCTCATGAGAGTCAATTCTTTAAGCCTCTCTAGCATGTGCAACCTATGACTTATCTGAATCTATTGGTGGTGTTAGTGTTGCTTTGTTCGTAGTGCCACGCGCATTTCCTTCACAAGTGTCATCTTGCTCAATGTTACTTTAATCCTACTCCTCGTAACACACAATACTCCACGTGTCTATAGCCGCTATGTACTGCATGAGATAAAAGATTCAACTTTAATAAAGACCAAAATAAGAGTACAAACGATAACATTGTAAATATTAGATTGATTTTTCATGAATGTTGATGATGGTTCGAGATAAATAAAGATTGATCTTACCGGTAAAATTGATGGAAATATACACTGACATATACATTTTCACATTAAAATGAAATAACATAATTACCAATATGTAAAAGCATGTAATAGAAAGTACGTATCATTTTGCCTTTTACCTTGGTGATGTTACAACGGGTTTGCATTGACGCATCACACATCATAATTCTCATTTAACTCGATAAATAGACATCTAGTGATTTAGTTTCATCTATCGTTCTATGTGTTCTTGAGGTGGTTCTGTGTGAAAAAAACAAACTATCATATCAATTTAAATATACAATTTGTTGAGCAGTTTATTAATCTAAGCATCGATGCAAGTAAAGTGTAGCTTAAAAACACATGATTTTGTTGACCAATTTTAATGAAGTCAGAGAACACAAGAAGAAGATAAATGGATGTGTATAAGTCATATGGTTTTGTATATTAAGAAATGGCTAATATAATATCATCAAATATAGTTTCAAACGCGCTATATGGTTTAAACCTTACAGCTTACAACTCAACAAAATTGGCTACAACCTCTCTGCAAACAATTGGCATGTATCAACGAAAACTAACCTTATATCTATATCAGATGCATTGACCCGATAACATTCTTCAAACAAAAGATATGCAACTTCAATGGCTCCCCTAACAGCACTCATGTGCAATGTTATTTGCTCGACTAGATACACTGCCTTCACATCGGTACCACGCTCATTAAAATTTAGTAAATACCACGTAACCTTTCCCATACTAAAAATAAGTCATATATCCATACCAAACACAGTCCAAAAACGATGACAGTGAGCTCGTTTGCATTCATACTTAGTAGCTATACTAGATCATTAGCGGCGTTGTATAAAAGTGATTAATGATTAGCCATTCTGGTCTTGTGTGGGGTACCATCTCGTTCGAAATGACTTTGAAAATGAGGAGTATCTAACGAAACTTTTCTTTGCTCAATTTACCTAGATATTATGACTACATAACCATAGAACTTGACATGTAAAGACAATCTTGTGGAAAGGTTTGTTACCATATTTTTTAAACAAAGCACATCCAGTCACTATCTCATATGACATGTTCAATATTGTAAACATGTCCATTTATGGTTCCCGCAACAGCTTTTGATGATATGAAAGTATATTAGCTTTAAATCTTGATAACCCGAAATCACAAACCTGCATTTAAAAAAGATTAAAAAAATGATTTGAGTATGTTGTTTTAATTGAGTCATTAACCTTTAAACCAAAGTTGTTACACAGTTTCTATAATTAGCATGACCTAATGACCAAATTGACTATCTACAATTGCAATGGTTAAATTTTTTTGTTAGACTCAATTCATACTTTCGCAAAAATAATGGTGTGTCTTGTAGAATAAGAGAAGCTTACCTATGTAGATATTTGGTCACAATTGAAAAATAAGGATGAACCGTGATCGCACCTAAGAGAACCACATTTGGATGGCGTACTCATTTCATGATGGAGACCTTTAAAGAATTTTAACCACCCATATCAGGAATATAGCCTAACATGCCTATGAGAATATGTACATGAGAATCTATATTTTAAAATATGGATACAGTGTTATACCTCTCTCAAAACCTCCTTTTAGTTGATCATCTTGAAAGTCCTGGACACTTAAGACCTTATTAGTTACCTCCTACGATATAATCAATCAACTCTTCTTGATTTATTCAAGGACATGTGCAATGCTAAAAAAAATTACAATATAAAACTAATTTGTACCTGTATAATTACAATGTTGATATGCCTGATCTTCTCGATATTATCCAGAAGATATGAATCTGTTGAAATTAAATCCCTTATTTACAAAGTAGTGTTCGCAATCCTTGCAAATCAGTTGTAGCAGTCCAAAATTTATCCTAGAATGTGAAAAGAACCTTCTAATCAATTCCAGTACCTTAGACTTTAAAAGTGAAATAAAGTCCAGTAGATTGTACAAATCCAAATCAGATCCTAAAATTTGCCAACGGATAACCAAGCTTAGGAGGGTTAAAAATTATGACAAAACCGGCCCTTTTTGCTTCATTCTAATACCCCAAGGTAGTAACAAATTTTAAGAGTTTTAGTTTTATATCCTATATCATTTGAGAGAAAAAGCAGATCTGATTTGGTGGGTTAAAAAAAGGAAGTGATGGTAAATGATTTAAAACAGGTGGTATTATTGCCTAGGTTCTTATTTTTATCATATGTCGAAGTTAAGCAAAGGATAGCAATAGAATGTTAGTACAAAAGGGTTCATGTATCCATCACTTGAGATGCTAAAATACGCCTACAAAATATAAAACAATAATATAAGATCAGATAAATAGATAATAGACAACTTCTGATCTAATCAGCAAGTGAACTAAGTGTGAATGTATAAGCATGAGCACCAATAATTTGTAAAATAACAAATCAAGCTACGAATGATCTTGCCAGCGTTTTAGATGAAGGTGAAATCTTTTTGGAGCAAATGAATTTTAAGTTTTTACGACATCAAACTTTAGAAAGAAACATTTTCAATACCTTTGGAATGATGAACCTTATTTTCCACATGTTTTTTCCGCGGACTAATGATCATCATATCAGTATAACACAAAATATTTATTTTTGGAGATGAGTATGATGAAAAAAATAAACGTCATAAATATACCCACTGGAAAAGCATGCGTCACATAATAGATATAATGCTCAAACAGTCAACCTAAAAGCTTATTCCAATAGCAGGTAATCGAAAACATGCAACTGAGTACAATTGAAACCTGTTTCATTGTCTAAAATATCATGAATCATTGCGAAATACAAACTGCAATATTCTCTTCAATTAACCCCATTCATCATATCACCATACCCTATCATAAAAAACACATTTATGTTAAACCAAGGAAACTAATTTAGCTATAATTTAAAATGATCCACTTAGAACAACATATGCATATATTGAAACAATTATACAATGGTTTTGATTTTTTTGAACATTTTACAAATAAACATGCCTTTTTCTAACATATATAATTGATGATATCTGAACACAAGTCACGGATGGTGTTTTAAGAGTATATACATCTGACTAAACCTTCACTAATTTCGGGAGTCAATACTTTCTCTGCCGGTCTTTATCCCACCCTCAACAAAGTGGGATGGGATAAAGACCGGCAGATATTTTTGACTAATAAGAGTTAAGTTATATTTTAATTTACAAAGATTTACGGATAATTATCAGCTAAGTCTTAGATATACTCAAAAGTTATATTTTAATTTATAAAGATTTACGGATAATTGTCAGCTGGTAAGTCTTAGATATACTCAATGTTATCGACTTATGGAAATTATGGAGTATATCGTGAATTATGGAGGTCTATCGTTGAATGGTTTATAGATAAAATTCATGTCATGTTTGCCATGTCATCGTTGAGGTGGCGTACAGTCACTAAATCATATATATCCAGTCATAGTTAGCCCCATATATATTGTTATATATATATATATATATATATGTATATATATATATGAAAAATATTATATGTATTCTATTATATATGTAAATAATATTATATGTATATATATATTGTAATATATTATATGTTATATATATATATATATATATATATATATATATATAGACAAGCGTTCATTTGAGAAGGCTAATATTTGTGAGAAGAAAAGAAGAGATCTTAGCCTTTCATTAACCCCTCTTTTTTAGATCTAATGGATTAGATTAGATTAGAATTTGTATTAGACTTTCAAAGAATTTACACTTAAAAAATCGGAAGGGCTTATATGTAATTTCACGTTTAAAATTCATAGGGGTCTATTTGCAATTCTCTCATTTGTTACATTATCTACAATAAGGTTGAATTTCTCTCACATTCGTATAAAAAAAACCACACAAACACAGTACGATCACGCACAGTTCTACTTCATCGAACATACCTTAGCTTCTCGCAGTTATAAAAACCAACATCTCCGTCGTTTACCATTTATCTTCTTTCGCCGTTGACTATGGCGTTGACTCATCAATTTCATCGTTGACTGTGTCGTTGACTTTTTTGATGAAGAATTCATCTATTAATCGTTTGAAACGTTGTTCCAATTTTACTATTTGATCCTCGATATTTCTTTGTTACTGAAGAACTACTACCACCTAAGAAGCAAATCCATTCTCCATCTTCTTCCTCAACTCGATATATAAAATTCATCTCGGCATCAAATTTGTAATTTTGTAAACAATCTTCCTCGTTTATCACTACCCCTCCTCAAATATTTCAAACTAGGAAAATGTTCAATATAAGTTGTATTGAAGCATCATAAGGAACAAATCGAAGTATTTTAAATTACTTAGAAAGAACTCTTTACACGCATTGAGAACTATGGAGAAGGACGTATTAATTGTTAACGACTAAAGACTAATCTCAGGAAATCGTACTCAGATTATCAAACTTCAAAGAACGGTAGGGCAAAAGGATAAGATTTTGCTTTGCACACTACCGAATTCTGACTGTAACGGAATCATTGAGAAAATCCAAGCTCGACACCAAACGGATCAGGAAGATCTTTAGGATGTCATCTACCGGTTCGAAATCAACAAACTCTTAGACTAGTTATAGCTTTATCCTAGCCACGGGATGTGTGGTATAAATAAAAATGCTTGTCAAATCTTGACTATGTACAGTAAGAAGGCAAGTTATTTATAAAGGCAATCCCATTTCGTATCTTATTGTTTCCAACTTATTGCTCTTTCATCATCTTTCACTTATTGCATCATTATCTCGTCTTTCATGAATATACCAAAACCCTTAAGGCTTACAAATTCATAAAATCAGAATTTCTCTTTAAGCATTTTAAGCATCACATTTTCTTTTAAACATTACCTTTCTAAACTTGTGATATCATTCTTACTACATGTTCTCTTATGTTGATATAATGCCTCCCAAAAGGACATCAACATCCGAAACACCAGCCGTAACATTAGATGCCATCCGGCAACTGATTGCTGATCTTACTCAGCCGTGGAAGCACAAACTGCTGCCATAGCAAGTGCTAGTAATCCCAACAATCATACTGGAACTCCTGCAGTAAAAATGGGAAACTACAAAGAGTTTATCAGCTGTCACCCTTTCTGCTTTAATGGTACAGAAGGAGCAGTAGGCCTTATTCGTTGGATTGAACGAACTGAATCAGTATTCTCACGAAGCAGATGTGCTGAGGAAAATAAAGTAACATTTACTACTGGTACTTTAACTGATGATGCCTTGTCCTGGTGGAATGCACATGCCCAGGCCTATGGGAATAGAGCAAGTAAATTCAAAATCACCATGGACTGAGTTTAAAAAGGCTTCTGACCAACAAGTATTGTCCCGAACTGAGAGCCAAGAAAAATAGAAGATGAATTTTTTGGTCTAACTGTAAATGGAAGTGATCTCAAGACTTATATTAGAAGATTCAAAGAATTAGCATTTTTATGTCCAAACATGGTGCCAAATTCTGAGAAACTTATGGAAGCATTAAAGGAAACGTTACTGTTTCAAAACCTCAGACTCTGGAAGAAGCCACCAACATAGCTCACAGACTAATGGACCAAATAATAAAGCGTAATTCTGTGCAAGAAAACCAGTGATCACAATATGAAAGATCGAGGATAGAAGGAAACCAACAAACAACCAAATACCCCAATGATCGCTAACACACAATAACCACTCCAACAATCACATTAAACAAAAATAACTCCCAATAACTGTAAACAATAACAACCGCAACAATTATCACCATCAGCAGCAAAATGGAAGGCATGAAATATTTAAGGCTAATGGAAACCGTGGATATAATGGACCTCACCCCCTTTGTAGGAAGTGTACTCTGCATCACACAGGACCGTGCACTGTTAGGTGTCAGAATTGCCACAAAGTAGGCCATCAGAACTCGAACTATAGGACTACAAAACATCTATTTTCCAACATCGCTTTTATCTCCTCAATTAAATCTCGAGATATGTAACATGTATATCAACTCTTTTTCCTATGTAAAGCTTATCTTTGGAAATAATAAATGAGATAATTCCTTTACACTTGTTATCAGGTGATATCAAAAACTCGACATTATTTATCGATTCTATCTACTCAAACTCTAATTTACTCTCCTCATACCTTTGCAACATAATTTTCATACCGTTATATGGGCGTCAGTACCAATCAACATCTCAATATTTACTAAAATCATTTCATGATCATATCATTTTTAACACAATTACCTTATCATGTTTTTTGCTTTAGGTAAGACGATTTATAGATTATCTTATTGGATGAACTTAGAATGCTTCTTCATTTGAATAGGGGAAATTATAAACTCCCTTCAACTTTTGAATTTATATCAATTATCATTTACAAGGAGTTGGATGCTTCTTTTTGTAAGTGACTAATTATACTGAAGTAGGGCTTAAGTATATAACACTTACGTACAACAAGTTTCTTTCAAACCATTTGTACAAAAACAATTTCCTTAATATTATCATTATTACCTTATACTGTTCATTTCAAAAATCTGTGTCTCACGTGATTGCAACTCTCTTACAATGTTTTCCTTGACATCATCTCATGATCTCATATTCTAAAAGTTTGTGTTATAGTCTGCAACTAATACAAGGAAAACAGTACAAGAATCTATACATGTTCAAATGATTCAATTCCACTAGGTATGAAAATTTTAACAAAGACTTGTGATTCATTCTTATTCGATGTTGATTTTAAAGGAAATGAATAATGATTCTTCTCAACGATCTAGTAGCACACAGAAGCATGGTAGTCCATAACCCAAGAGTTTCATAAATCAAAGTTATTTTTGTCCACCCAGTTCTATAAGAATCTGAATTAAATTATATTGGTTGTCATCAAGAGGCTGTAGTCTGACAATAAGTAGACGTGTGAAGGAGGTAATTATAATTTGGTGTACAAATATATAAATTCATCACAAGTTAACTTGTAGCCTGATTAGCCTAACTTAATACATTCAATTATCTTTAAATTAAATCTCGGAGAGTTTTCTTTATGGGTGGTGGACTATAACAACACTGTAACTTTTATAAACTATCCATCTATTATGTTGATGATGTACAATTATCATATTATATATGAATCACCTTTTTCAGGGAATATTTTCGCTTTTTTAACATTATTACTTTGCCAATATCTCGATTGTACACATTTCTTGCATACTAAGTTAACGGGTCAGGCAACCTATCTATGTTAAATCCTATCTTCATATCGTCAAGCAATCCATAATAATATTATACATTCAATATAATTAAATTTCATATTTACAAAGTTACATATATCCTATAATTACCATTCACACAAAACGTTATATCAAACGGGCTTTGAACCGTTATCTGGATGCCTCTAAATCATAATTCCCATGAGGATTAACATCTAAAGTGAATTACAAGCTACTAAAGCATAGGATACAGGAAATATAACCTCTCATTTGAAATATTAAAATCTCTCCAGTCAAAGTATCAGTCTTAAAAGGCACAATGTACAATTCATTTTTAACATTTATCTCTAAATTAGCTGTTTTACCTCGTTTTCTTTCAATTTCCTTCACACCACTCTTGTGCAAGCTACTACACTCAATGTACAATGTGTAAACCCTAATTATTCTATTCATAAGCTTTCATATCTATTTTTACACTCAAAACCCTAATTTAAAACCCTAAACCTAAAACGGCTAGTTTCTAGACCATGACTCGTTTCTCATTTTTATCCATTGCTAAAACTAAACATATACTTAAATAAGTTATAATAACATACAATTACAAAATTTTCAACATTGTCCATCATCATTTTCCTTATTAACAACATGTCACCAACATATAATCCGTCCCATAAAGAATGACTAAGATCATGAAACACGATCTTGTAAGCAGTGGACTCACATAGTTATTGAATCCCTTCTAAACATGCACCAGGGTGAGTTCAAACTTCTTTGATAAACAAATTACATCAAGTTACAAATAAGGGGCACTATAGCACGTTTCTTGTTTCCCAATAGTCAAACTCTCTAAGAGATGAAAACAATTTGCCCATAGGTCAATTAAGAAAAGATTAACAAACTTTCAGGCACATAACAAAACCAACCCAAATGAACCAAACTATTCTATGATTATATTGTACTGGTTTTACGCTTTAACCATTAGACATAAACATATACCAATCGACCCGTCTACAAGTAAATGGGTCAAACTGCAACCTCTCGTACAATACTATATATAGTAAACAAGAGAGATGGAAGTGGAGATCTTAACTAGCTAGGAAATTTTCACACACAAAATTTTAGAAAATTTTCGCGAGTGAAGAAAAATATCTCCTATATTTTCACGGGTGAAGAAAAATATCTCCTATATCTTCACATATGAAGAAAAATATCTCCAATATTTTCACGGGTGAAGAAAAATATCTCCAATATTTTCACGGGTGAAGAAAAATATCTCCTATATTTTCACGCGTGAAGATGCTCTAACTAAACTTTTCATGTGCGACGCATGAAGAAAAATATCTCTTATATTTTTACAGGGCGAAGACACTCTTACTAAACTTAATCAATGCTACCTAATTTGTAATCTATACTTTAACATGATTGACATATTTATAATTTGAACAATGATAAAAACTTCAAATTTATAGTAATTCCAAATTCTACAGTCAAATTTTATATATAAAAGAAAAAATGGTTACTTGATTTTTTTTGTGTAATATGATGTGAAAGCTCATCTTCTTCATTAATCTCAGCTTGCTTCCTCTTCTTCTTCACTCATGTTGATCAAATTTTATGTTATTTAGGATCAATTGTGATTTTTTAGGTTTTTTATGGTGAATGGTGGTTAACGGTGTGAACAGTGGCGTTTGGTGGTGAAGATGGTGCTGTTCCATGGTGATGAACACTGTGGTGAAATCACCAGAAGTTTGTGTGTGTGAATTAGATTGGGAAGGAATGATAAGAGAGATAGAATTGAAAAGTTAGGTGAATCATTACAAATGAGGAGAGTTCACTTAGACCATCATGAAAATCAATTTGCACCATCTACACATCAAATTAACTTTCAAAACTCTATATGGTGCATCTAGATGAATAGAAATGCATATAATGAAAGTCTTTGCATCTCAAATGTGTGGTTTTAGTCACTTCTTACCACTTCTTATTTTAATTTACTTCTCACTGGATTCCTATATATATATATATAAAGTTAGTCACATGTTTTTTTGCCGTCATCTTTAAAAGTCCGATTAATCAAGGCCCCAATTAGCTATAGCTATCTCTTATCTACTCATGTATCATTCTTCAATCACAAGTTGCTTTTTCGGATGCTTTAGTTTTCGCTAAAGAAAAACAAACGTGGAACGTAAATATGAATGAAAAACAAGTTATATGTCATTCGGATTGCTTAGATTAACCCGTTTAAGATTTTAAAATCCGAATAACCCGATCGGACTATGCTTTTTCAGTTTTGGATCGGACTAATCGGATAAAAATAACACCCCTACAGGTGACTGACTAATGACTAGAACCATTTGTTTTACTGCTACTCTCCCAGAGACATTAAAAAAAATATGACTATTTAACAAAGTGTGACGACTACTGTTTTCACAAGCTGATTTGCTACATATGCAACAACTTGACAACCATCTGGTCCAAAACATCCTGTAAGCCATTGGAATTCATACATCCAACACATAAATGCTTTTCGCGCCGATGGACAATGTTACTAGACAGACAAGCATCATTGGCAAAACAGAAACAAAATCAAAACACCATGTAGCTAAGAGCATATATGTCTACTACAAGCAAGTTCAAAACAAAGCAGGGTCACTAACCCGTAAACAACCTAATCTTAATGCTAGTACAAAAAATATAGATACCAGTGCAAGATTCAGTCATATGCTTTTTCCTAGTCCTCCACTACCACATCATCCTGTTTTAATGCCGCAGCTGCATTACTTGAACTAGTCGATGACGATGATGGTTCATTCTCAAAGAGGACATTACTTGCTAAAACTTTACCTGATTCCTGACTACTACCAACTTCAGATTCCAAAATGCTCCATCTATTTGCTGACGAAGTGGTGATCAAAGGGCCTTCTTTGACCTTCCATGGTGATGTTTCTGGGTTGACCCACTCTTGTGTAATAATCCATGAGTCGGAGTGATCCTGCTGCACAACACCTTTCTTCCATGGATTTTTCGTTGAGGCACCACCACCTCAAACATTGCTACTAACTCCGGTTGATGATGTCCCATTGGTGCTTAGTACAGCTGCACCATGATAAACAGAACCATGATCTAACTGTCTCATAGCAGTTGTAGCTCGAGCCAGATCACAAAACACAGCCAATGCATTTTTATCATTCAACCACACCAATTCACATTCGCCACCAAATCTCAATACCAAAGCACTCACATCTGCATCCCCTGGCGGATCAAACAAAGCCACAACTAGCATAGGATCGACGTCCACGAGAGGATCAAAACTTGGTGGATGTATCAAATTTAATGGGTTCAGCCCTTTGGTTCCAAGAATCCGACTAGGTGCCTTAGACTTTGGTGTAACATGAACCATAATGAACCATTTCGGTTCCCAACCAGCAGCACGTATTGACAGTTTCCATCTATCTGCAATTAATCTCACTACATCTCTCTTCTCTTTTAACATTGGACAAAAGACATGAACCCTGATGGTCCCACCACTTCTACCCCTCCCGAGAACCAACATTTTGCATCTCTCTTCCACCGACAATACCCACTTAGGATCACGTCTAAATAAGTCTCCCAGCATATCAGAAACTGCACTACTCTCGCCAAAATGGAGTGCCTCTAAATTTGTATCGACCCCAAAAGCATCTGCCAGAACCTTTTTATGTTTCACTTCAGAACATTCATTGGCACATGTGAGTTTCCTCTGTCCAAGTGGAATCTTCTTACCATTTACTTCAACTGGTTGAAGTGGCACAGGCAATTTCTGAATGGCAGATGCTTCAAGAATAGTATCCACATTATAACCACTATTATTGCTGCCACCAGCATCACAAGGAACAGTTGCGGTTATTCGACCACAGGAACATGTTATTGTGACTGGAAACTCACATCTTACATCCGGACACGTATTATGCGGATGGCATAGAGAAGTGCACGTGTGCCTGCAGTCTCTCCGCGGGGCCCCACATGTCTGACCACATGAAGCCTTTACACCGAAAGTGGACCCACCAGATGATGACGATGATGAATCACATGGAGACGGATGGCACGTTCTTAAACATGTATGCATCCCACACTGCCTCGTTTTCCCACAAAGTTTATTACATCGGATATCTTTTGAACCGCATGGTATGTTTCTGAGAACAACATGTCCCCCAATGCATTCTTTTGGTATTGGAACTGAACATGGTGGACAGTCTCCAAAGTGACAGCTGTGTGAGGACGGGTGACCACATGGTTGAGGAACCGAACACGGGTATTGACAAGATGGTGGCGGTGTACCACATGGTAATGGTGGAGGAATTGAAGATCTTCCACAAGCACATGTCAGGTCGGTGAAAATCGTCTCTTGGCAAGGAGGGCAATGACCACTGTGACATAACGTTTCACAATCATGTTGCCCGCATCTTAGCTTCTTCTCACAAGGCTTAGAACACAAATGTGGGTCCCAACCCTGGGTGGCGGCAGTGTTCTTGGAATTAGATAGGGGGCAACACTTGTCACTGCAACGGTGTCTCCCATAATTCTTTTTTCGCCCACAAGGTTTATCACATTTGAATTCATCCGTCATGGTGGTGGTGGTGTTGAAACATTCCACATTCCTAGAAGTTGATCCACAGCGACATTTTTAAGTAACCATAACCCGACATGGTGCACATGACCATGGATGGCATTTTTCTTTACAACGATGTAACCCCACACGGGAGGATTTTGTCACATATCTTTGAGCAGGTCGGGATTGGATCCAAACAACTATGTCTCTCTTCTTGTAGGCTCGATTTACCACAATGACATGACGTAATCCTACCTGGCAACAACTCACAGTCCCCACAAACACCAGGATGACATGTTTCTTTACAGACATGGTTTCCACACCCAAGAGGTTTTCCACAAGACGAATTACACGAAAAGATACCATCATTTTCCACATTTGCATGTCCTTTCACAGCCATATCACCGCAAACAACAACTTCGATCTTTTTCTTGCAGAAACAAGAAGCATCAATCTGAACATCACACGAATCACAAGGACCCACATGACATGTCTTGGAACAGCAATGTCGTAGACACATTAGCGGCTTACCACAATGCTAGCCACATGTAAGAAGAGATTTCTGATCCGAGCATCTAGTAGGAATGGTTTTCTTACCACAAGGACATATCCTTGGTGGAGCAAACGCCTTACAAGGCGGGCAAGGACCAGGATGGCATTGAACGACACAACGATGACTACAACGGCCATCATCCCTATCATCATCATCATGATTACCAACACGGTGATCCTTATCAAGCGGCCTTCCACACGGCTCTCCACAAGAATGAGGAGTCAGATACAAATCCGACGGAGGATCCTGCCTATTCCTATAAAAATAAAGATAACGTATATCCTTAGACGAAGTAAGTTGAACCGATTGACAACCACGACATCGCCAATTAAACCCTTGATTCTTCTGAGCAGACAAGTCAATAGAAGTAGGAGCTCTTCCCATTTCTTAATACAATGCAGATGAAAAATCGAATAACAACTTGAGCACGACCATATAGAGGCTGTACGTCTCACCATATCGTAACATATCATACACTCAATAGAACCTTTCAACAATTTATCTTGGATTTCTTGAACAAGATGGGGCAATAATGATTCCCCCTTTCTTCTATTACTATTATTAGCATTAACAATATTCATATTCTGCTGATGCTGATGATTTACAACACCCGACCCACGGCCTCTAGTAGAAGGTATAAAATGGCTCTTACTAACATTATGTGATCTGTTATTAGGGGGATGATGATGATTTGCATCTAAGTTGGAGTTCGAAGCAAATGGGGTATTAATGTTAATATTAGTAGTATCTAATGGAGGAGGAGGAATACTAGGTGTTGATCCTCTAGGAATCCATTCTTGGCGACGATAATTTTGAGGCTGTCGTCTATCATTTCCATTTCCTATTCTTTCTCGGCTCATATCAACAACCTAACATAGTAACATGTCATACAAATACTATTATTATTACGGATTCATTACATTTAACAAATAATAGTTGTAATCATATAAGATGATGGTTACTTTACCTGATCAATGGAAGTTGTAGGCGGAGAAATTTGTGATGAGTTGAATCTCCGGATATCAAATCTAGAAAGTTGATTTTACAAATGAAAGGGTTTGTTTGTTGGTTTGTTTTTCTGGTTTGGATAGACAAAAATGAAATGAAAGGAAATTAATAGGTACACCGATTAACCTATTCTTGTCAACCAAGCAATTTTGGTATGCGTCTTCCCCAAACATGACGCAAATGCCTACGTCTCTAATAAGAGGAGGTGATCATTTATGACGCCACATGAAACACAACACAAAAATTATCAAGTTTTTGGTTTAGGTTTGTTGTGTTCAAGAAGTGATGTGACGGTCAATATGTTATTGTTATTTTCAAACATAAAAATTATATTTATAAGAGTTTTATAGTTTACAAAATGATCGTCTCACGTCCCTCGTTAATACTTCGCGCATATTTCATCTCTGCGTTAGTAAAATAAGGCACTATACATCAATGAAGACGAACGATGAAAGTTTTATTCCCGTTAAGTACTAACGTGGGTCAAACATTAGGGTATTCTTGTCTTTTTGGCATTTTTATTAAAAAAATTTATTTATTTTTTAAACTTTTACTTTTTATTTATTTTTTTAAGAAATTTTTTTTAATTTTTAATTAAAAAAATTCGTACGTTATTTTTTCGTTTGGGCCGAAGTATGACCTTATCCTTTTACTTGGTAAAAAAAAAATTTCTGACGGAAAAAAAATCGTACGTTATTTATCTTGGGAAAAAAATTTCATAGTTTTTTAACTTGGTAAAAAAAGATTTATTTTTTTCCGTACGTTATTTTGCTCTTTTTCGCGCAGTCAACGTTATTTTTTTCTCCTTCTGTTAAAAAACATACCAAAACGAAGAAAAACGTATAAAAATATATAAAAACGGTTGAAAACTTGTTTTACTTTTTTATACAAATTAAAAATAACGTCTTTTACTTGGTAAAATAACGTACGAAAATGTATAAAAAATAACGTTTTTTACTTGGTAAAATAACGTATGAAAACGTACGAATTTTTTTTAAGAAATTAAAAAAAAATTTCGTACGAAATTAAATATTTTTTACCAAGTTAAAAATGAAGTCATACTTCGACCCAAATGGAAAAATAACGTACGAACAAAATTAATCTTTTTTAAATAAAAAAAAGTAAACTTTTTTTTGAAAAAAAATTAATTTAAAAAAAAACAAATGTTTACCATACATCCCTGTGGAAGCAAAAAGACAAGAATACCCTTCCTGTTAGACTCACGTTAGTAGTTAACGAGAAAACAAATTGCACCGTTAGTCCTCAGGGATGTATGGTGCCTCATTTTACTAACAGATGGATAAAAATATGTGCAAAATATTGACGTGAGACGATTATTTCGCAAACCACATGGATGTATTTTGCACTTTACTCTATTTATAAATAATTAAACAAGTTATTTTGGCTTAAATGAGTTAAGTGAGTTAATTAAACAACTTATTTTGGGTTAAATGAGTTAAGTGGGTTAAACAAGTTGATCTTTCAATTCATTTATGTTTGCGGAAAATCGCATAAAATGAATTTAACTTATTCCTAATTTTATTTTAAAGTACTCACTTCATTATAAATATAAAAACATACAAAAACCGGGGGAGCTCGTATTAAGAGTCGGGTGCATTAATGTGTTTAACCCACCCCTGACCCGACCCACGAACGACCCGATCCAGAAATTTATTATACTTTCCCGGGTATCCTCCCTCTCATTACGTGTCTTCTCCTCCTTCCTCTATCTGTATCAAAACTATCCTTCATCTTCTCCACTTTCTTTTGGCTTAATCATAAACATACATACGTTTTCTTCAATCTTTTGCCTAATCGAAGCAATTGATTTTGATACGAGTTTTGTTTGATTTGTGTTTGGAGATGGGTTCATGCAATCCTATGGTAGTTGAAAGAGTTAATTGCATTTTTGGTCCCTGTGGTATGGCTAAATTGCAGATTTGAGACCCTAACTTTTGAAATTGCAGTGAGAGTCCCTATTTTCAAGTTTCCGTTGCATTTTTGGTCCCCGGTCAACGTTGACGAAGGGTATTTTAGTCATTTCTATTTTCTGTCGTGTTTTCTTTTAATATTAACAAGAGTAAATTGCATTTTTGGTCCCTGTGGTTTGGCCAAATTGCAGGTTTAGTCCCCAACAAATTTTTTTTTTTTTTATTTAAATTAAGATTTTTAAAAGTACGAAATTTTTTTTAAAAAATTTAAGATTTTTAAAAGTACGAAATTTTTTCGTAAATTAAGATTCTGAAAAAAAGCACGGAAAAAATTCAAGATTTTTAAAAGTACGAAATTTTTTTAAAAAAAAAATTTTCGTAAAAAAAAATTTAAGATTTTTAAAAGCACGGAAAAAAATTAAGATTTTTAAAAGTACGAAATTAAGAATTTAAAAAAAATTAAATTAAGATTTTTAAAAGTACGAAATTTTTTCGTAAATTTTTTTAAATACTTTACGTATATACGAAGGAAAGAATTTTTTTTTTAATTTTTTAAAAATTTAAAACGAACTAAAAAATATTTAAAAAATTATACGTAAAGCATATAAATTTTTGTTACAAAATTTTTAAAAAAATCTTAATTTTTTTCCGTGCTTTTTAAATTTTAAAAAAATATAATTTACGTTGTTATTCGTTAAAAAAGGTAAACAAAATTTATAAAATTTCGTACTTTTTAAAATTTTAATTTTTTTAAATAAATTTAAATCTTTTTTCGTACTTTTTATATTGAAGAAAAAAAAATTGTTGAGGACTAAACCTGCAAGTTGACCAAATCACAGGGACCAAAAATGCAATTTACGCTTGTTAATATTAAAAGAAAATAGAAAAAGAAAAGGATAATGGTATTTTAGTCATTTAACTTTGGTCGGGGACCAAAAATGCAACGGAACCTTGAAAATAGGGACTCTCACTGCAATTTCGAAAGTTAAGGTCCCAAATCTGCAATTTGGCCATACCATAGGGACCAAAAATGCAATTAACTCTTTTCTTTTTCTATTTTCTTTTAATATTAACAAGCGTAAATTGCATTTTTGGTCCCTGTGATTTAAAAAAAATACGATTTTTTTTTAAAATTTTGTAAAAAAAATTTATATGCTTTACGTATAATTTTTTAAATATTTTTTAGTTCGTTTTAAATTTTTAAAAAATTAAAAAAAAATATACCACAAAAGGTAGTTCACGTGATTAGTACGTGTACATACCCACTGTTTACCACACATATGCTTTAAGGGAAAGCAAACACTGCTCATCGCCACACATCCACCAACAATGCCACACACCATAAACGGCGGCAACGAAGTGATCGGCGGCATCAGAGAGACTTTAGCAAAGCAACTATAATTCCATATACTATTCTCGTGCCATGGGAATCATTAGGGCATTATAAGCAGGCACAAAATGCCATTGTCAAAATGTGGGGCTCAGACTTACGAGTGCGGGGTGGGATAATATGGTATGCGACCTGCCATGGCTGCAAGCACGAAGTCGTGCTGCCTTGCCAAGATACGGGTCGATTTCACTCTCCACGATCCAGCAAACTATGGTAATCGTAAAATAATAAAGGCACAAACGCAGTGGTGTCTTTATCGCCCATAATAGATTCATCGCGCACCATGGTTGCAAACACCACTCTCGTGGTGTTGCCCCGCTAAGGTACACATTGCTTCCACTCATCATGACCAATAACTCACATCACAAATGTGCTCATTTAAAACCCGATATTAAACACGTGTATGCTTTAATCGGGTACGTATGTCTCAGGTATACTACAGTAGTGTTTGTTTGAGCTTATATAGCGGGCTTATTACTTGCGTGGTTATCAGCGTATGTTTCATAAGCCCACATTTTATGACTTATTTAAAAAAAATTGGCTTACATAAGCTTATTATGACATGATGAGCTTCTATAAGCTAAAAAGTTTCAAAATAAGCCACAAAAAGTGAGCTTATGAAACATAAAGGGGTGTTTGTTTCATCTAAAGCAGGCGTTAATGAGTTATTATTTGATTTTGGCTTATATAACATAAGCACTAATTTTATGGCTTATATTGAGACTTATAGGCTTATTTAAGTTTATCATTATTGTAATAAACTTATAAGTGATAAATCCACAAATCTCAAAATAAGCCGGAAAATTAAGGCTTGTGTAATATAAGGCAAAATCAAATAAACTCATAAGCCCGCATATAAGCTAAAACAAACACCCCCGAAAAGTAAACCACGTTTAAAAAAACGCAGAAAAACACTAAAGCAAGCTACATTCGATAATTTACCGTCGACGACATTAGTTATGTGATTAGCAATTTGTCTAAGCGGCATTTATCCCCATCACCAGCAAGTAGAATGGGCCAAAAAACTTCTTGCTTATTTCTAATCTTTTTAAGCCTACTATCTAAACAGTAAGGGGGTGTTTGTTTCGGATTATATAGTAGGATTACGGCTTATTTGGCTTTGGGAATATGTTTCATAAGTCCACTTTTTGTGACTGGTTTTGAAACTTCTCGGCTTATATAATTTGATTATGACGTAATGAATTTAAATAAGCTGAAAAATTTCAAAATAAGTCACAAAAGTGAGCTTATAAAGCATAAGCCTAAACATAAATAAGCTAAAAGCCTACTATCTAAACACTGAGGGGGTGTTTGTTTCGGCTTATGGCTTATTTAGCTTTGGGCGTATGTTTCATAAGTCTACTTTTTGTGGTTGATTTTGAAACTTCTCGGCTTATATAAGTTGATTATGACATAATGAATTTATATAAACCAAAAAGTTTCAAATAAGCCACAAAAGTGAGCTTCTAAAGCATAAGCCTAAACTCATATAAGCCATGCGCCTACTACATAAGCCATATGACTCCTTAAAAAGCTACAATTTACACCTAGAAACTACAAATTCAAACACACTGATTTGGTTCCCCCTGTTAAACCTTCACCTCTATGAGACACCTTCATCTCAGCAACCACAATGCTCAACCACCATCTCCACCGCTTCACCATCACCACTCACCACCAATTCAACTAAACCCTAACCCACCACTTGAAAAGAAACAATTGCAAACTAATTTAAAATAACACATACTTTTAATCTCGGATACAGATGCTAATAAAAAAGTTTAACCAAGAACAATCAGAATCAAGATTTACCTATATCTCACAAATTTTACATTGCAAGTAAAATTAACTTTAATCCTGAAGGCGCCTCTCCAACCATCAAAACCCTAACTCACCTGCACATAACCAACCAATATCATTTTTCGAACATACATGAACAATGATATGTGATGAAGATGAATGATAAGTGGAGAGGAAAAATCTAGAATAAACTCTTAATCATCCTTCAATTAACTAAATAACATGAGATGGGAAAGATGAAAATATGGATCTAGAAATTTGAGTGAGAGATTTGAGGTAAACAAATAACGGGAGGTGGATATGAGTGTGGATGAACATGTAGATCACACGTGTTATAGCATCGAAGGAAAAATAAATAAAAATAAAACGGGTCGGACCCGGGTCGTCCAGCTGGTTCCGGTGGGTTGACCCAGTACCCACTGGATTCCAGCAGCAGCATTAAATGTGTATTTATTGTGGTATACTGGCTTTTAATAAAGGATATAATAACACCAATTATTTTTTCTTTATCTTCTTTAAGGAGATATCTCGACAACCACTCGTCTTTTATAAAGTTTCGTTCTTTTACTTTTGAAACAAAATTAACATGATTTTTAATAAGAATGTTATCTTAAAAGGAATCTAAATTCGAACACAAATATCACGAACAAAACTTGTTTACTATTTTATATTGCCATGGGGACATGGGTGTGATAGGAAGGAAGATCATCATTAACACATGATGAAGTACTCTTCGATTCGGCTCGAATGCCTCCCCTCCGAGCTCGAAAGGGATCTACTCCTAAAGACACTTAGAAACCTTCAAATAGTTTATAGTGGCATAAAATCATCTTCGCGATGGTTACCAGTAAGGGAATCCGCCACTCTAAGCCTAACGCTCTCCGGGGTGTGCCTTTCGATGAAACTGACGCAGAGGCTAGGTCTGACTATGTCAAAACCCACGATCTATCCATGCCAAGGCTTTCCTGCCAAGGTAGGGATCGTGGTACATAATTTCCTGTAATCCTCTTAAATCGTGAGACACCCCCACTATCACCGGCTAAAGTGCATCACCTTGTTCCAGCCTATTTTCATCACCTATAAATGGATGGCAAGGTGCTCAGGTTTGATTTACGCTCTCAACACCTACATTTTACTACATACGCACTTATTATCATCATAAACCCATACTTATTCTTACGCTAGAGGTGATTCGCAGGGTCACACCCCTGCGCTTCACTTAACGTAGTGTTTCCATTTAAACGGCTTGGCAGTTCAAACACCACCCTTATATTCTTCGATCACCATCGAAGCCTGGTCGTGCCAAAGCACAATCAGTGGCGCCATCCGTAGGACCGCTACAATTAGTTCCGTAAAAACCGAGTCTATAACCTTTAAATTACCTAACATACTTTGCCGGCATGACAAGCGGAAGAAAAGATTCACCACCACCGGGTTTTTCGACCTTAACCCCTTTACCCTGTCCAAAATAGGTGAATTACCCCTAATAACCGCTTCCACATTCACTACCAGATCTCCTAACAACACGCCACTCACCAATCGTGCCTCCACCTCAGCTAATCCTAATCTTGTGATTAGTCCAGCCTTCGTAGAAGCTAACTACGAGGTCCTCGAATCCCTATTAAGGGGTCGTAGAAGACATGCTCATAATAAGGACATCCGAACTGAGTTGGACTACTACAATGAGGAATACGATGAAAAAAGAGAAATGGAACCAAGGCCAGTACGTGTGAGGGAAGCTACTCATGTGCTCCGAATAGGGTCTCCACGTGCTCGGAGACATAGAGGAAGAGTCGTAGAATTCGAAGAAGCTCCGAACAGGGATGGGAGCAGAGTTGAAAGAGAATCCGAAGGCAGGAGACCTTTAGAACGAAGGAGGGGGCCATGGAGGAAATCTTCCTCCGCTAATCGGAACCCACTTGGGAAGAAGTGAGAATTGGCAGCCTTTACAGTCGACTTCAACCTCCAGGTACGGAGGTAATCAGCATTTGACAAATCTAGGGAGGAATCTCCCTCTTAACAGTACGTACCTTTCATATAATGCTCCATCTTTCATACCTAATAGCCTACAACCTACTTCCAATGGTCATATGTCTAGTTATGTTAACCCTTACAATCAGTCTCATGCTAGTATGACCTATAACCAGTCTTCGAGTTATCCTTTCATACCCAAGTTAGTAACCCTTCCTTCGGAGGGGCCTCTCTATACCATCCCTACGGAGGGTATACCCAACAGGCTCCTATGAGCAATTATGGTCCCAATAACAGTGAGCCCATGTATCCTTCGAATGTACCCCACAACAGCTATCCTTTTTATGAACAACCCACCAATCCATTACCAAATGCACCCATGTAGCAGACCTATGGCCTTGCTGGCCTGTTCGCAGACTCTATTAGTTGTGTAACTCCTTTTTAATGTTGGATAAAGGACTACCCTCTTCTAGATGGACTAAAAATGCCTCCTCATGTGGGTTCCTATGATGGGAAAGGGGACCCTGATAACTACTTGCACCTTTTTGAAGGAGCTATTCGTATGCAAAAATGGGCAATGCCTATAGCCTGCCATATGTTCACCTACACTCTTAAATATTCCGTCTGAATATGGTGGAATGGACAAAATGTAGGTAGCATTGTTAACTACGAAGACTTGAAGGCAAAGTTTTGGTCACACTTTAGCCAACAGAAAAAGTTCACAAAGACACATTTAGTTGTACATAACATCAAGCAAAGGGATGGAGAAAACACTAGGGCTTTTGTCACCCGGTAGATTGATGACACTTTGCAGATTTTAGGATTACATGAAGAGCAACGTATTTCTGGTTTTGCTCATGGACTAAAGATAAGAAACCGTGTCAAGTTTCTCTCCACTGACCTTCCTACTACTTATAAGGGTCTGATGGAGAAAACTTACACTTGGATAGAAGCGAAGGAAGTTGCCACCAATGGAGCCCCTAATGATCACAAAGAGGGTTTCGATAAGTTCATTAAAGGCTTCTCTTGGGACAACAACAAAGGAAGAAAGAAGAACCGGGACAGGTTCTCTCTATGTAAGGGGTCTAATCATGGGCTCCTCAAAAACTTAACAAAGAGCCCAAGGGAAATTTTAGCAACTAAAAAGGTTGCTAAGGCTTTCGAGCAACCTCCTCGCATGGTCGGGAACAAACGATCACGAGACATGTCTAAGTACTCTCATTTTCATAAAGACCATGGGCACGAAACTAATCATTGCCGGGAGCTAAGACATCAAATTGAAGAAGCTGTCAAGTCAGGATAACTTGCACACTTAGTGAAAGGCATAAAGTAGGGAAGCGCAAAGGCTTTCGATACCCAACTGGGTGAATGAAATAAAGGAGACAAAGACATCGTACAAGCCGAAGCACCGATCATCATGGTGAGCAGGGAAGACTACACAACGAAGAGAAAATCCGCAAAGGAAGCTGTTAATGGAATAGGGGAAATAACCTTCCCCCTGTTTTAGGTTCTAAGAATTCCTTCGACTCGGTCATTATCATGGTTCAAATATCTAAAAGACAAGTCAACCGGGTGTACATGGACAGCGGAAGCTCGTGTGAAGTCATTTACGAGCATTATTTCCAAAAATTGAAGCCTTCCATCAGGTCACTTAGGGTGGATTCAAAAATTCCACTCGTAGGATTCTCTGGCGAGCATTCATGGCCTCTAGGAGAAGTACATTTGGAAGTTAGTATGGGAGAAAGCCCTTACACGAGGACAGAAACCCTAAACTTCGTCATTGTTAGGTCTAACTCCCCATATAACATTCTCCTCGGAAGAACAATAATGCAAAAGATGGGGATCGTAGTGTCCACAATCCATGCAGAAGTAAAATTCTACACTCTCCGTGGGATTGGTACTATGTTCTCGACCTATGAACCCAACAAGGTAGAAAAAGGCCGCAAGAAGATCAAGGAAAATGTTCCAGAGGCTACGAAGGACGTTCTTAGCTGTACATATGCAGAAGAGAGGATCATTGTTAACGATAAACACCCCGAATAAACAGTCATAATTAGGAAATAACTACCAACCAGCTTCATAAGAAAACTACAAGAGCTCCTCTGATCCAACGTAGATGTATTTGCATGGACATACGCTGACATGACAGGGATCCCAAGAACAATTACGATAGGCGGGCAACCCTTCAACACTGAGCACATGCTGAATGAGTACAAGCATGTTGAACCGGTTAAGTAAAAGAAGCGTGGATTAGATCAGGAATAAAACAAAGCAGCGTGCAAAGAAGTGGATGAGCTCACGAAGGCAGGGATTTTATGAGAAGTCAAGTATCATAGGTGGCCAACCCAGTCATGGTCAAAAAAAGTGACGAAGGCTGGAGGATGTGTGTGGACTTCACTAACATCAACAAAGTGTGTCCCAAAGACTGCTATCCCTTGCCATAAATTGATTAGAAGGTGGAATCGCTCTCTAAATTCCAGTTAAAGTGTTTTTTGGATGCCTATAAAGGGTGCCATCAAATACAGATGGCAGAGGGGGACGAAGACAAGACAACCTTCTTCACTAGAAAATAAGTGTTCTGCTACCGGAAGATGACTTTCGGTCTTAAGAATGCAAGGGAACTTATCAAAGGTTGGTCGACAAAATGTTTAACAATCAAATTGAACGAAACCTAGAAGCCTACGTCGATAAGATGGTGATTAAGGTAGCACCATTGGGTGAAGGTTATGGAACAAGTATTTATGGTTTCTCTGATTTTGACTCAAGTGACCACCCACCATGGTCTTCTAAATGCATGAATGAAAAAGGCAACAAAGGTAGAGTGATGGGTTCCAGTTCAGGAATCTGTTAAGTGAGATTGATCGTGAGTTTGACTTAGATTTAAGTCAGAATCCTAAAAAGAAAGTGGAACAAGAGATGCAAGGGGATTTACATACATTGAATGATGATGATGATTTGTTGCAGCTAGATGATCAAATTTTTTGGCAACAGGATAACTACCATGGACATAATGAAGAAGAAGAGACTGCACTTTTGTTTGCTGAGCTAGACCAACTGTAGGTTCTCGAATAACTTCACTTCATAACACACAAATACAAATCAAAAATAAGAAAAGAGAAAGAGAGCAAGAGTTAGAGAAAGAGATGATGAGAGAAAAAGTTTTTGGAAAAAAGATATTTTGAGATTATGAGAATTAGATATTTTCTTAAAAGAAAATATCTATATATATTTAGATATTTTTAGAAAATATCTAAATATATATATACCCCTACACATTTAATGTGACGCGCGGGATATTTAACTAGGACCCGGGCTCGGGTTTTGCTTGGGATTAAACCCAAAACATATACAATATTAGATTATCTATCGAGCCCGATTCCCGATATTATCCTGTTACAACATTAACTAATTAAAGACCGAAGCTCCATCGTAGAGTGACCGAGCTTCCTTGTTCGACTCAATAAATTGAGGCTAACAATCTCCCCCGAAGTGAGGTCTTGAACACAGGAACGAGCTTCCTTTATTGACTCAATAAAATTGAGGCTAACAATCTCCCCCGAAGTGAGTTCATTGATGACACTCCTTCATGAGATCAGTGAGATTGCTTTTGTCGTTTAAGCTCGAGTGTTCTTGGTCTTTGTCTTCGTTGTAATCTTGTTCCTTCATGCTTTGCGATCTTGACTTTGAGCCTTTGTCATTGTCTTTATCGTCTTTGCCATCTTGCGATCTTTTGTTTTTGACCAACATGCTCATACTTTTGCATTATCTTGAAAGCTTATGCTCATACTTTTGCATTATCTTTGAAAGCATATTCAATTCACAGAGTCGTTGCGGAAGCTTTGTCTTTAAATCTTTGCTTCTAGATAGTTTGACTTTGTAGATTGAGCATTTGAATGGGATTGAGGTTGCCCTTACCACCGTTTGACCTGCAGGTTTACGTTAGTGATAAACGAGAAAATTGATTTGAAAATCAATTCGAAAGTCGTTCACTCGTTTAAAGAGTTTTTGTAAACATCGTAGGTTTTTTTCTGTGTGCTCTTGTTTTACTAGCAAATTAATAACAACGACATTTCATTTACATGGACCAAATCGATATCCATGTTGTCACAGTATTGATTCATATAGAATCTCGCAAGGTCACCTACCGAGAGTTGTTTGATGATGGCTCCAAGCAGGATTTCCTTCTTCATTGTGATTTAACATTAGTATCCTCTATGTTTGGCGCAAATTATCTCAATGTATTGCGTTAGGACTATTGATAAAAGCTTGTAACCTGATTGTATGTTCAACAAGTGTTTGAAATGGAATGTGTCCGATCGAGTTTTTGATTGGATCTCTTGGCTTTAGACTAGATTAGTGCATTTTTGTTTTAGTACTCGGAATGCTTGGAGCATAATTGCCTCCTTATTACAATTCAACGTAGCTCGGAGTGAGCATGTCATTAGATAACGTGTGTATCATCCGTGACAAAATGAGACAAGTTTCTGTTGAGAGAAACCCCGAATTGGCGGGGAAGGGTTGTGCATTGCATATCACTGGGTCCATGATTGTCGTTTTTCATTTCCAGCCAATCTATTGTGATTCTGACAGCATATGTATTGACCCGGTTTTTTTTTTGCCTTAAGTTGTGTGGAGGGCTTCTTTGTTTACACCTTTATCCATACATTTCTTTTTCTTCTCTTCAACAGACTTAAATGTCTTTCCAAGCGTATTCTAAAACCTTGTGTGATTGTTCAGTGTTAACTCATTCTTAGTCGGCATTATTTCAATTTAATTAATCTCAAGTCATACCTTAAGGACTGCTATTTTAACTTTGGATTTATCCTTGGGGTAGTTACTCCGGTTCTGGTTGGATCATAGATGATTACTAACATAACCACCTTATGACTTCAGATTCGGCGTGAAAAATAAAGTTGTTGTTGAGTATATTATAAGATCGAACCATAAAAACCTTTCTTTTCTGTTCAGCACCTTTGAGTCATTTAGATCATATTTTAAATAACATTTTTCTCCCCTTTATTTTAAATATATTAAAACACTTCAGTTTTGAATATACCTTGTGATATTTAAAATTATGTCTTGAAAATTCTTTGGGAGAAAATATGGACTGCATGATGGTTTGGAACCTTTTGTTAATGTTTTGTATAATAAGAATGGTCGTTGATGATGTATCCGAAGACATCTCTAAAGTTTTGTTTTTATTCAGAAAAAAACTCCCCCTCAAAAATAGGACAAATTGAGAAATTGTTGTCTTTTTGGAAAAACACTATGAGGGATGGAGTGTTTGAACAACTATTTGAAAGATTATGAATTGTCATCGAGAAATTCTTGAAAAAATATGTTCAACGTTTTGAACAAAACCAGTTGTTTAGAGACTTCTCCTTTCTAACGGTACGTAAGAGTAAGATTTTAAGCGCACTGAAACGTTACACTATCTTTTTCTTGAGCTAAAGATTATGAATTGTCTTGTTTTAGACAACTCATTGACCGATAGCATGAAACGTTAATTTTTCTCATTGTCTGAGGAAAAGTTATAACCCTTCACTTTATTTAGAAGTCCGGTTTATGTACTTGACAATTTGCACTTTAAGCCATTCAGAAATATTTAGAAAAATGACATGTTTTGAAACAATTTGCAAAAACTCTCGCTCGAACTTCATTTACACTCCCGTATGTCAATGTTAATCGACATTTCTAAAGCACGTAATTGTTATCGATTCCCAAAGAGGAAATGTCCGAGAAGAATCTTTTTGGAAATTTCTGATTTTCTGATTTTTGTTATTTTATTTACTTGTTGTCCTCTGCATCGCTATATGACGGTGAATTAATAATTCATCTTTGATCGTTGATGTAGCTGTCTTGTTATTTGCTTAAGGAACCAACGTTTGGAACAATGCTTTGAACTTGATTGTTAATTGCTGTGGTCTTGAAATACCGAGTTAGGAAACGGTTATGTTCATAAGTCATTTGATGTAGAACGAGGCCTGAACTGATGTGAACAGACATCATTTGACATGAAGACCGAGGCTTGATCTGTTGCGATCAAACGTCTTTTGAACTTGGAGAACGGGGCCCTGAAGTTGTTATTTTCAGCTGACGCCATTTATCATTGAGAACGAGGCCTTGAACTGCCTGTGTTCAAACGACCCATCATTTGATGTATAATCTTTGTGGAAACCATTCTGGCTCTGGTTTCTTAGATTATCAAAAATTCTTCAGCAACACACTTATGTGTTTTTTGCTTTCCATTGTATAGTGAATTCTGCAAGTAGTTATGTCAATTGTTGTTGTTTTTTGGACCATTGAAATCGAAGCCGTACATGCACTTAAACCCAGTGTTTGTTTGCATGGTCATGAATTTGATAGATATCTACATTTGAACCATGTGTGGGTTCACTTTCAACCTTGCTCGTGCAGAGTTGATAACCTTACATGTCTAGGATGCCCACCTAAGACAAACTGTCTTGTGAATTCTACCCGTCGGTTTCAAGCTAGACTCACATCTAGGAGTCATTGTTTTCTCAGGGACAGTGGTAAGTCTTTTTATTTTGAGAAACCTTATGATCCTTGTTGGTTGGGATCTGACTTTTTGGTTTCTTAGATGCACTTGAATTTTTTTACTACGGCCTATTATCCTTTTGTTGTCCTTATGAGATTTTGCATCCATTTATTCTGTGCAGAGGCTCCCTCGAGGAATTTTTAACATTGAGAGTATTCTAAGACACAGTCATCCATGATTTGCACCTGCTAATAGGCACTTTTTTGCAATGTAGGACATTGCAACGTCTTTGGAAACTTCAAATGAGGAAATGGCTCTTTGTTTCCTTTGTTCTCTTAGTGAAATACCTTCTTTGTTGAAATCACCGACTACTCATTGATGCTTGCCAATTCCTAGGTTTTGCGTTTGACAACCATTGCTAGTGTTGTGGTAATCTTAGCAGGATACATTCATACTAGGTTTTCAATTCACTTCTTTGTCTTTCTAAAAGTTGTGCAACTTTTCTTTGCTTTCTCTAGGTTTGAGTAGTTATGAAACCATATGTCATTTGAGCGTACGTTTTCACCTTGGTTTGAACTGGTAAAAGTGTACATGCTGGTTTGGGCAATTCCTAACCTAAGGCGGCCAGGTGTGCATTATCATTGGGTGTTCGAATGCTGGTTTTTCTAATTGAGGCAAATTCTGTGGTAGTGGACTTGTTTTTAAACTATACATCCGTACTTTTGTTTTTGTTTTAACCGAACTGTTTCGTTTGAAACTTCTCTTTTATGGTTAATTTTGATATAGGTGTAGGTTTTCATTATTCTGATTGGTTTTTGAATTCGAATGAGAATTGGGTCTTTTTTGCTCGAACAACAGATGGGTTTATTAAATGAGTTTACCACAGACTTTTTCCAATTTGCCAGTTCTCGATGAGTTTCTTTAACTCACTTATTGCAATGTTCTTGTCTTGCAATTGAGCTTTCAAATCTTGTATTTCATGATATTGTTCACGTTCTTTTCGAAATACATTTGAAGCATTTTCTTTGCAAACTGGGGAATCTTGTTCATTAATCTGTTCTTTACAATGTTGTAAAGATAGTTCAAGAGAAAAATGTAGGTGTTTTTCAAGTTTTGCAAATCTCTTTAAATAGCTTATTATGAACTTCGGTTATTAACTGATTCATGTTTGTTTCGAATGCTTTTGTGCCAAGACAATTCAACATTCTTTGACTTTCATGAAGATTACAAAGCATTGTAATTCAGTTATTAGCGTTTAAATCAGACACAGAAGAAATTGCAAAAAAATACGAACTATGTATCTTCTTTAGACATCACACTTCTTCGTGTGAAGTAGATTCCTAAATGTTTGAAAAAATCAGCATTTTCTAGATTTCAAGGTCGTCAACCTCTTTTTCATGGGATTTTACCACAATACTCCAATTCGTCTTTCTTTCCTTTTTTAGTCCTTTTCGTGGACAAAACATATGACTGTTAGTTATAGTTCTTGTACGTAAGAAGGCATTATAAGGTTTTGATCTAAAAACCTTTTCCACTTAAGTCTTAGCATTGGGTTAGGAAATGCTACTTTAAGTCATGATTAGAACCAAGATTGTTGACAAATTGTTCTAAAAATGATTGAAGTTGTTTTACATTTCGTTATAAAGTTGTCTACTTTTACTACATGGATTTAGAAATGGGTCGAAGAGGAACACAAGGCCAGGTTTTTTTAGCAATGTTTTGGCTTTGTCCAACAAACGTTTTTCTCCACCTTGTCTTCCTAACTTCTTTAGGACGTTTTCACGGTTCAAGATTGGCTTTGGGCATGGTAGTGGTTTGATAGTTTCAATAATGACTGTTTTGATATGTGTAATTATATATGGTTTAACTGTGTCTTTATCCAGTTTTGATCTACTCTCATTTTCAAGTGCTCACCTTGTCTCTTCACCCCATCGGCGGCAAAATCTGTTTGGCAGGATCAAAGTATCATATAGGGATCCATACATACACGAGGCTTCTCAGATTGGGCTTTCTGAGGTGACTGTGGCATTAGACAAAGAGTATTGACTGCTTACTTGATTCGTTTGGCATTTGAGGTGCTCAACATGTGACAATTGGTCTGAAATTGACTGATTGGTTTATTATTGATATTTCATTTAAAAACTTTATTTGTTTGTCCATTTCAATCATTCATGTCAATGTCTTTTCCTTCCTTATCACTTTAAAATCCGAATAATCTTACTTTTCTCTTTGAGTTGACCTTCAAATTGTGACCTAGTTAACTGATCTCTTTTTGTAGACTCTATGTGTTTACTGATTGACAAATAAAATTTCATAGGTTTTAGTTTTTAAACCCTCTTTTATGTCAATGTCTTTAAGAGCTAATAGTCCTAGAGTTTCATTTAACTTTGTTTGAAGTATTTTGTAATCACTCGTTAGGTCATTAAGGGCCGTGTACTTCTCAAGCTTCATCTGTTTGGTTGAAGTGCATATCATGTGTCAAACTATCCCGACTGCTTAGTAGCATCCCCCAGAGCCATACTAGTCCTCTCAAGGTTTGTTAGTTTTGCCATCCTTTCAGTTACTTGAGTCAATGATGCGATTTTGCTTTCTATTATTTCTTTTGTATCGTTTTGTTTTCCTCCGTATCATGAGTCAAATTAGGATTTTAAATTAGCAAGCGCTGGCACGTCTCATCAACAATCCACACGCATTTTGATCAACCTGATTAATCATTAGTACATATATTTGATGAATCTAGGAATTGACATTGCTTTCATCCTTCTCCAACAAACATATGTGTCATTAATGGTTCTGGTTGCTCAGAATGTCGTACTTACTTTGGCCATACACATTCATTTTCATCCTTGGTTTGTACTGTTCCAATGGCTGTACTTGCAGATCTGGATTCTTCTAGGTTAAGGTCCTCCTGAATCTTTGCCATGTCTCTGTAATGTGCTTCCAATTCTGTTTATAATCTCTTCATACTGGATTTCTTAACCCACTGCTTGTTTCATACTCCTGAAATCATGTAAACCGATGATTGAACTCTTTGGACCTGCATTTGACTCTGCAATTTCTTTCAATAACTTTTTCTTACGTCATATTAAGCTCTTGCACTCATGACTGCTCTTCTATTATACATTGCTCAATTGGAGTTCATGTTCTGGATGATTGTTTCCTTGATTGTTTGTGTTGTCCATTTTAGTGTAATCTCTGAAGGTTTCTCATTACTTTCGATTGATGGAAAATGTCTTGAATAATATATGTGAGGCTCTTTAACAATGTCTGTGTTAATGTGAACCTTTCCAAACTGTCTTTGATCACCACTTAGAGCGATTTTGAATTCCATCTTCGTGAAAGTGTTTCTTCATTGGAAGTGTTCTAAGTTATTCATGTGGATAAGATAACTGAAACTGAAGGTTCTGAAACTAATCAACAAATGGAGTAGTGCTAAAAGCTTCTTGATCAATTCAACTCTGTATGTCGAGAAGTTGAGTGGTTGATTTAAGTTGCATTTTTTCGTTCTATGACGTTTTCTTAAATTCTTTGCTTGCATCTGCAGTTTCTGTATCTCTGGTTCCTCTAAAACTGAA
Source organism: Tanacetum coccineum (assembly GCA_026074375.1). Taxonomy (NCBI): domain Eukaryota; kingdom Viridiplantae; phylum Streptophyta; class Magnoliopsida; order Asterales; family Asteraceae; genus Tanacetum; species Tanacetum coccineum. Next base: position 49,033 of record BQNB010029937.1, read on the forward strand.
CCTGAAGATGAAGTAACCTTTGTTCCCATTTTATCGTGTATGGTGAAGTGTAAAAGATTTTGTTGGATCTTAAGTGGATATGATGTGATTGAAGTTGTGGTTGTGTAAGAATTCTCGTTCACGGGATTTTTTGTACAGTTCTTGATTAAAACCGATAAATTGAATTAACGGGATTTTACAAAATCAATAGAAAACCGCTGAATGATTTGATTTCGGAATCAGTGGCCAATGATTTATTTAATTTAATGTTAAAAACAGATAATTTTCTGGCTTAGGGTTAAAAGCTGTGGTTTTTAATAGGCTCACCAAGCTCTGAAAAATAACGGGCCTTAGAAAGAAATAACAGGTTGGATGACCAGTGAGTCTTGTAGTAGAATAAAATACCTTAAAAGTTCTTGAAGTAAAGCTACAAATTCCAAAGAAAACTGAAAAAATTGTTCAATAAGTGTCTATTGGTGTAAACGTAGCTTTGTTTCGTGTGTCCTCGATTGTAATTCTCTGTAACTTGCATACTGTAAAGTGGTTGGTTAAAGTTTATACAGCGCTGATGTTAACATATCTAAGATACATGTTTTTACGTTCGTTTAGATTTAGTAGAGTGTACAAACGGGGACCTATATTATACGGTATAGTAAAATATAAATTACGGAATACAAATGTTAATGGATGATTGTGTTACTAGAGAAACCCTTGATTGCGTCACAGTCAAAGTTTTCTCTGAAGAAAAAAAATGTTCACTTTCATCTTAGGGTCTAAAAAGATTATAATTGTGTGCTCGGTTTCAGATCTCCTTCTTCGTTGTTAAGAATATATTTTAAAAAAAAAAAACCAGCACTAAAAATGTTAGAAATAAAATCGAACTATAAACGTTAAGAAACGAAATACAAAGTTATTGTAGCAAATAGCAAACTAAATGTTCAAAGGGATGCGTGATCGCACCGCTTCATTCGCTGTTTCGATCCGCTCGTTCTGTTAACAGCATAAGCATTTACAAGCCCGCATTCAGTTGCTCGATATTCCCGCTCGGTCGAGGAACATTCCCGCGTGCGATTTTCGAATAAGCATACGCGCGCTAACGATGCTCAGATATTCGCGCTCGTTCGTTACATGCATCTCGATGGAGTCGATAGCGCATAAGTATGCAGGACATGGTGCATTTTTTCTTTGAATTAGCTAGTTCGGTCTCTCGTTCGTGAAGAATTAAAACGCGCACTGCTTCGATATAGTCTCCTGCGTAGTGTCGAGTCCGATTGTTACGGTGCCTAAGGTGTCTTATCCAGACTCGAGTCGCATTTTTGTTCGTCTCTTCTTTTCCACCCGAAGCATTAAAGAATAGACACTCCATTGGTATCAATGATCATTTCCCAGAAGGAATTAGTACTGAGAGACATTTAACAAGCATAGACAAATGAGCCACAGAAAACATTTATAGGTTGTTACGCGCTCAGAATGAATTGAACCAAATCAACTGGCATTCCGAAAGTCTATGTAAGCTCATTCACATATTCAGAACAAAACAAAAAAAATACCACACGCTATCCAGCCCGAGATTGTCGATTGATAACAATATGTAGGTTCTCGAATAAACTTCACTTTTATAACACAAACAAATACAAATCGAAAAGTTAAGAAAAAGAGAAAGTAGGGAAAGGGGGCAAGAGTTAGAGGCAAGATATGAGATGTTGAGAGAAAAAGATTTTTAGAAAAATAGATATTTTAGTGAGATGTCATGCGTTAGATTAGTATATTTTCTTGTTGAAAATAGAAAAATATCATAGTATATTTTAAGATATAGTTTTAGAAATAATCTAAGCATTTAATTTATATTATACCCCTACACATTTAATGTGACAAGCACGCTTGGTAGAGTGCTATTTAACTAGGACCCGAGGCAGCATTCTCTATGGGCTACGGGTATTTGCGGTGGGGAGTAAACCCAAATATTAGAGACAGATACTGTTATAACTTTTATTAGAGTATCATAGTCGAGACTCGCCGAGACTTCATTACCGATTGTAGTCACGCGAGTTTACACTAATTAACAAATTAAAGACGATAGCTCCATCGATAGAAGTGACCAGTGCGTCTCCTCGCTATTGTTTTTTCGAAACTCATAAATGTGGGCTAACACCTAACCAGAGTTGAGCAGGTGAGCTGTTTATGAAATGTTGAATCTAAGAGGAAAAGTGTGGTAGGTAGGTTGAGATTTCGCCAGTTATAGTTTTTTGATAGCTTAGGTTGCAGTTTGCCTTATCGAACTTATAGTTTTTGATGCTCTAGTTGTTCCTATCGATGCTCCAGTTATAGCTCTTAAAGAGGAGATTCAAAGACCAAGGAAGAGGAAAAGAGATATGGAAGATGAGAGTGCATCTGCCATTGTTACTTTTGGAAGAGCAAACAAGAGGAGAAGGTTGAATCCAGATGGTAAGACTAAGAATGGAATGGAAGACAAGTCAATGGAAGCTAATGGTTTGGGATTTCATGTTTAAGACACTTATGTAGTATCTTTTGTATCTTGGGCATGTTTAAGACAATTATCTTTTGTTAATGGTTGTTGAAAATAATTATCTTTTGTTAAAGGTTGTTGAATATAATAGTTAGTTACACTATTTAAAGCATATTTATTACATGTACTTGACTTGCATTTACTCTATGGCTCACAAAGGGTGTTTGGATCACTTGAATTGACTAGCATACGTCAAGGTTGTGGAGAATTTTAGTATTTGTATGCATTCAAGTTGACTTCCAACAGTCAAACTTGGTGTTATTTGTAATCATTCTTGGGTTCACATGGGTGTTTGGACCATTTCATTGACTAGCATAAGTCAAAGTTATGGATATTTTTTGTTATGTATGTTTTCTAATTGACATGCAACAGTTAAACTTGTGTAAAGAGAGTATGTTAATAAGATTCAAGTATGCATTTTAGCTACTTTGGTGGAAATATATTTCACATTATCATCAAACCCATAACAATTGAGGATAACTATCCAAAGGCATAGTATGTTAATAAGATTTAAGAATGGATTTTAGCTAAGGCTAGACAAAGTATGTTCTTACTGGTGGAAACTATGGATCAAAAAACAAAGTTTTTCTGTCCTATTGATGACATCAAATATTTGATACTTTTTAGGGTCAAAATCACCATGAAAATGCTTACAAATATCTTATAAATACCAAAATATGATAGTTAATCACTTATTTTGTTGTTTTCAGGAAAAACGCAAGCATTTAACAAGAAACATGAGAATTAGACAATAATATCAAGATAAACAAGGCATTGGAGTTTAGTGATGTGATTAATAGATGCGTCGACGAAAGAATAGTATATATGAAGCTATCCACTTATGATTTGGAGTTACTATGAAAGGCTCATGAAAGAATTATGTGAAGAAACGAAGCCGAAGAAGAAATGCTCCTGAGATATCTCAGGAAATATGCTCTAGTATTTTAACCATAACTTCTTCATACTAACTCGTTTAAAGTCAGTTCAAGCGGCCATGGAAAAAGGAAAGTGATATCTACAACTTTCATGCTTTGGGTTAAAGCCGGATCACAACTGAAGAGCCACAATTTTGCTATAACTACAGTGTTGCTGAAGAGATTACGCCATAAACACTTCTGTTACGCCATAACCACTTCTGTTACGCCATAACCACTTATGTTATGCCATAACCACTTACGTTATGCCATAACCACTTCAGTTACGCCATAAACATTTATGTTACGCCGTAAACCTTCCATTTGGTTACGCCGTAAAGTCCATTTTGCCTATATTTTGGAAAGTCTACATTAGCAAGTTTACGGCGTAAACCAACGAATCGGTTACGCCGTAAACCATTATAACCCTATAAATGGGGGCCGAATTCAGCCTCATTTGGTATCCTTTCTTCCTCCCATCAGAGGGGACGACTGGAACATCACTCCAAGTCATTTTCCAGCAATCACCAGCCATCCTAGATTAGAGAAGCCGGTCTCGATCATCGTCAGCATACTAGTTTGGTTTGATTATCATGTTTTCATTACTTTCATTAATTGACAGTGATATTGATTGTATGAATACCATTTTTGGCTAAGCTTTTCTTATTAATTATCATTATGATTCATTTATTTCTTGTTAATTTTGGTTATCTGTTTGGTTATATTACTTTGATCATAAGAATGCCAAATGTGATGCTCGCTTACCATGACCAGTAGGATAAAGTTTTGGTTGATATGACCTGTAGTACTGGGATTTCGCGAGATAAGTAAGGATTTGATGACCATTCGATCATGACTTTCCTAATTAGTAGAATCATTGAATCATTAAGTTAATTAAAAAGTAATTAGGATTACACTCTCTTCCCTTGAACTGTACTTAAATCATTTCCACTAAAGTTTTCATGTTCTCAAATCTAACCGTGATAATTTTAATTACTTTCCATTTTAATAGTAAATAGCCTTGTTTTAGAAGCCTTATACATAGCTCTTTGGGTCAAACTCGAACTTATCCTAAGTATACTGCACGTGACCGGGTACTATGCTCGTTAGTGTGTATACAGATCTTAGGTGGTTCGCAGTTTATAAATTTAAAACCTGATCTATTTAAAACAAAATACGCATTAAGTTTTTGGCGCCGCTGCTAGGGAGCTATATTTAGGTTTTTGATTTAAAGTTTAGAATTCCTAGTATTTTTATTTTAAAATGGAGCCCGATATTAGTAATATAACCTTAAATGAGTATCTGATGTACCAAGGAAGGCATAAGGGTTTAGAAAGGAGTTGCACCTCTTCGAAGAGTGTTGCTCCTGTGAGGAATAGAATTTTGGTATATCCTGACTCTAACGAGGAGGATGAAGAGTATTGTAGTCTGCCTCCTTTATTCCATGTTTTCAAACTCCTCAGCCTTGTGCCACATTAAATCCCGTTCATCATAATAATCATAGTGAAGTTAACATTGAAAGTATGACCTTAGAAGAATATACAAGATATGAATTAGCAATGTCAACTATGAAAAATGAAATACAGGTTCCCACTCAAGGTTTCACATCCTAGTTTTTCAATCAATTGCAATGCACACCTAAACTACCTTTGGATGAGGAGGAGTCCAGTTTTGACAAATCTTGGATGACTTGTTTAGAATAGGGGCAGAAAACATAAGAAAGATGGAACATGAAGTTCCAAATAGGTGTGATGATATCAATGATTATGAGGATTATGACCAAGATAATGTTGAACTTCTTGACCTTCCTACTTTCTATGCTACTAATGAAATTACTAGTGATAGTGAACAGGTTAAGAGAATATTGATATTGCAGAGGAAAAGGAGGAAGTTCCTATGAAGGACGTTGAAATGAATGAAAACCATGACATTGATCATTCAGGTACTGAAGAAGCGTTACAATGGAGTCTTACTAAAGACCCCTTCTTAGTTTTTATGGAGCTCAATGATCAGTCAAGTTTCTTGCTACACACCATACCATCATTTGTTTCTAATGAGGTAAAAAGGAGTTTACAACTCCCCACATGTATAAATTTTTAACCTCATGCGCCCTTCCCGTAGCCTACTTACACCTTTATGGTAAATATGGCTACTATCACTCACACTTGATTTCAAGTGAGGGGATTAACACCCTATTGATTACTAAATAAGGGTGGAGTCAAGCTAGTGACTCAAACAAAAACAAGCGCTTCATGGGAGGCACCCTATGCTTATCCTTGTAATTATGTTTTGATTCTGCATTTAGTTGGTTTTGTATTTTTCTTACTTGGTTTTGCAGGTTCAATGTCTCCTCGACTCGTTTTATGTGGTTGTTGAAATACAGGAAGTTACGGCATAACTATAATGGTTACGGCGTAATTAATATTGTTACGGTGTAATGTTTCATATGATTACGCCGTAACCGGATCTAATAATTTTTCAAAATTTTCCAAACCACATTATTATGATGTAACTCATTCAACGGTTACACCGTAATCTCTTCCTGCAAATCATTAAAATGTTTGAAACTTTACAAAACCGTGTATATTGGTAAATGAACTTTGTGGGTATGTTCTCTGGAAACCCTCACAAGACTTCACTCGTCCACTTGGGCCACCAAGTAGTTTAAAAGGCTTGTTGCATACGCTAAATGCAACCGTGATTCCTATAAAAGTGAGTTAGGATTGTATTTCTATCTTGTACATTTTGTTATCTTTTTTTTTGCCGGATTTATGCTTTTGGTATTAGTTTTCCTGCAGCTATACAGGTTGAAGCGATGCTTGGTGGATGCTTGGATATAGGGAAGCATGTTAAATCTGGATTAGTTGGATACCA
>BQNB010029938.1:0-38209 GCA_026074375.1 Tanacetum coccineum
TGTATTGCCTAGTTGTCACAGATGATTACAGTAGGTTTAGTAGGGTTTTCTTTCTAGCTACTAAAGATGAGACTAGTGGCATACTTACGTCCATTTATAACTGGAGTAGAAAATCTAATAGATCAAAGGGTTAAGGTAATTAGGTGTGACAATGGAACTGAGTTCAATAATAAGGAGATGAATCAATTTTGTAAGAGAAAATGTATTAAGAGAGAATTTAGTATAGCTAGAACTCCTGAACAAAATGGAGTAGCTGAGAGGGAAAATAGAACACTAATTGAGGCTGCTAGGACAATGCTAGCTAATTCTAAGCTACTTACTATTTTTTGGGCTGAAGCAGTTAATACTGCTTGCTATGTGCAAAATAGGGTATTAGTAACTAAGCCTCATAACAAGACCCCTTATGAACTTTTTCTTAGTAGAAAACCAGCTTTAGGCTTTATGAGACCATTTGGGTGTCCTGTTACAATTCTTAATACCATAGATCACTTAGGCAAGTTTGATGGTAAGGCTGATGAAGGATTCTTTGTTGGGTACTCAATTAATAGTAAAGCATTTAGAGTATTTAACAGTAGAACAAGGATAGTTGAAGAGAACCTGCATGCCTAATTTAGTAAGAATACACCTAATATTGCAGAAAGTGGACCAAATTGGCTTTTTGATATTGATGCACTAACAAAGTCAATGAATTATAAGCCAGTTGTTGCAGAAATCAGTCTAATGGTAATGCAGGTACAAAAGCATGTGATGATGCAGGTAAAGCTAGAATGGAGACAATACCTGGCAAAGATTACATTCTGCTACCATTGTGGCCTGCTGATCTACCATTCTCTCAAAATTCAAAGAGTTCTCCTGATGCTGGATTCAAACCTTCAGGAGATAATGAAAAGAAGGTTACTAAAGAACCAGGAAAAGAAGGTGGTGATTCAAGTAATCATCAAAAGAAAGAGGATGATAATGTTAACAACACTAACAATGTTAATACTGCTAGTGATGGAAACAACACTAACAATGTTAATGCTGTTAGTTCAACTGTTAATGTTGTTGGCATAGAAGTTAATGTTGTTGGTGCAAAAACAAGCATTGAACTTCTAGATGATCCAAATATGCCTGAATTGGAAGATATTGTTTATTCAGATGATGATGAAGATGTTGATGCAGAGGCTGACATGAACAATTTGAATACATTTATGCCTGTCAGTCCTATTCCAACTACAAGAATACACAAAGATCATCCAATTAAACAAATTATTGGAGACTTGAATTCAGCACCTCAAACAAGAAGAATGACAAAGAATTTGGAAGAACATGGTTTGTTTAGTTCTGTTCAGCAAAGAACAAACCATAATGACTTTCAAAATTGCTTGTTTGCTTGCTTTTTATCACAAGAAGAACCCAAAAAGGTAATTCATGCATTAAAGGATCCAAGCTGGATAGAGGCTATGCAGGAAGAGCTTCTACAATTCAAGCTACAAGAAGTTTGTACTTTAGTGGATTTACCAAATAGAAAAAGGGCTATTGGCACTAAATGGGTTTACAAGAATAAAAAGGATGAAAGAGGAATTATGATTAAAAATAAAGCAAGATTGGTTGCTCAAGGGTACACATAAGAAGGAGGGATTGACTATGATGAAGTCTTTGCCCCTGTTGCCAGAATTGAAGCAATTAGGCTATTCTTAGCCTATGCCTCATTTAAAGACTTTGTGGTGTACCAGATGGATGTCAAGAGTACTTTTCTTCATAGAGTTATTCATAGCTTCAAGGTTTTGTAACCCTAATACTAGGAGAGTATTCGTATTATATGTAATAATAATATTGGAGCTTTTATTGTTGAATTATATTGTTCTTGTGTTACTTTTTCATTGAAGAATTCTTCTTATATTAAAGATTAGATTCTGCATAATCTTTAGTATTATCAAACAAAGTTTCTACTATAGTTGTGTAGGATTTATCTTGCATAACTAAACCTTACACAAGCTAAGGAATTAAAGATCCATTCAAGTGGGATCAACACTAAGTGTTTCATTTCGGGGTGATCACTCAATTGTACAGCCATAGCATGTATTCTATCATAAGCTTGGAAAGTACACAAGTCTCCACCAACTAGAATTAGGGTCTAAACAGTCTCAAAGGCAACATGGGTGACAAACAGGTTTAAGGGTGAATCATCTTGCAGTCCTTTTCCAAAAGCGTTACACCAACAAGGGCGACAAAATCACATATACGCATCCATAATGATGGAATAGACATACATGATTGCAATCAAATCCCTCATTCGAGCAAAACCAATGGTCGGGATGTAGAACGATATAGGGTAGGATAAGACACAAGATACACAATAATTGTTGTTAAATAAAAACACAAAACAAATAGTCTAAAGTAATCTAAGGTTGTCATAACTAGCTACTGTCTATCCATAAGTCCAAGAGTCTAAGTCCAAAAATCTGATCTTCAATAATAGGCTACTAGCTCCTTTCTTCATAATCATTAAGATGGCTTATAGTTGCACCATCTTTATATTTTTAGCACACATGGATGGCTTATATTTTCACCATCATTTTTTTAAATATACAAATGCTACAAGAGTTTATATCTTTTTATTATTGCCCCTGCAGCGTTTGATATAATACATATGTCCCCCCACTTGAGATGAACAATATCGAAAGTGATGATATAGGGGGGTCTTTATAGATCATTAATGATTGATCTTCCACGAATGCATAAAATTTCTGTACCCATTCCCCCGAACCATGGACTTAAGTAGCCAGAGATTTCAACACGAAGAAAAATAAAGACTACAGGGAAGGCTAAGGCAAAATGGTGTAACGAAACATATAGGGTTTAAACAGTGATTGGCTTAACAAGGTGATCTAGGGGTATTTTGCACTAACATTGAGTGCAACAAATGGTTTTACATGGGGAGGTCGACAAGTCAGTGTGACAAGCCGATAAACACACACATATAGGCTTTTTGGGTGATTTCCAAGATGTTTCCTTCTTGAACCGTCTATTCTAACTAATCAATTAGGTCTTGAAAAGATATACATGCCAAGTTTTAAAGTCTACAATACTACCGGCACTCTCATATATTTGGTGGATTTATGTATAATAGATGAAAATGGACGAATAGACTTAACCTTACCAATTTAATTACAGGATAATAGTGTGCTCGACAAAGATTAATTCTAGTTCAGTAAGAAAAACAAGTCAAATTTTTTTAAATTGGCACAATTTTTCAAAGAAAACTAGAAAATCGAAAGCAAATATAGGTCAAGTGGTAATTCTACTCCCATCCCCCCACTTGGTTTGTACAATGTCCCTATTGTACATTTAAGTAAATGAAATAAATTGGAATACGAGTAGAATTAAAACAAAAGACTCCCCTGAGCGTTGCTCTCTGCTTCGAGTGATGACTGCAAGAGATGAATTCTTGCAAAGCGTCTATATAACAACCCCGTTTCCCCTGAAATCACTAAACAACAACAAGCATTAAACGTTCATAGATAAATATACACTAAAATCTAACTCACTTTCGTAGGAATCACAGTTGCATTTAGCATATGCAACAAGCCTTTTAAACACTTGGTGGCCCAAGTAGACGAGTGAAGTCTCGTGAGGGTTTTCAGAGAACATACCCACAAAGTTCATTTACTTATACACGGTTTTTGAAAAGGTTTCAAACTTATTTTTGGTTTTCAGAAAGGGATTACGGGGTAATCATGGGATTGGTTACGCCGTAATCATGTAGTTTGAAAATTTGAAAATTGAATAAGAAGGTTATGGCGTAACTAATGCAGGACTTTACGCCGTAATGATATCTGTTACGGCGTAACCAATCTGGTTACGCCCAGACAGAACCTTTATACCACATGAAAACGAGTCGAGGAGACCTCGAATTCCACTTCCTTATAGATAGAACCTGCAAAATAAGAGAAAACCATCAAAAAAACCAACCTAAAATGCGAAAATACTAAATGCATTTCATTAGTAAAGACGGGGTTGTCTCCGACAATCAATTTTGTATATAACTGAGTCTTTTAAGTTACTCAAGAGGAAAGAAAACTATGTCTTTGTTTGGCCATTTCCCTCATAGGCCATCTTTTCCATTAATCTGGCTCTCATTGCAGCAACGTTATCCCTAGTTCTTGGTATTTCATCAACTCCTAATGCCTTTACCTTTGTGTAGGTCTCACCTGGACCAATGGTGTATCGAGTAACTTAAACTTTTTTGATTAAAATTAGGGTTGGTTCCTCATAGGTCATTCCCAACAATTTGCACCTTCTCTTGTTATAAGCTTCGTCATCCAAGTCGATGAATCCGTCATATGATCTTGGTTCCAAATAATCTAGTATCCCTTCCAAATCGTCTTCATCTTCACTTGTATTATTAAACCAATCATCGTTTAATTTATCATGAATAGCCCCCATTATTGCGTTTGCTTTATCTTCTCCGCATTCCTCTAGGTCTTCCAAGTTTTCTTCTAAGTCATCTTCTTTATCTCCGAACCTTTCTCTCCAGTGATCTTTGAGAATTATTTCCCTAGTCATCTTGCATACTTTCCCATATCTTATTTTCATCCAATCATTTAAGCTTAGATCTTCCCATTCTAACTCCTCTCGTTTACTATCATTTATGCTCTCCCAATAATGTTTTTCTTTGTTAATTGGTGAATCTCCTCCATCGCATACATCATGGTTTGGGTCGCAAGATGGCCAATACTCGCTCTTATTTTCTTTTTCTTGCAAAATCGCCTTACACCAATGCACCCTTCTTTCTTTAGGTCTGGACTGTTTCTCTTTTTCCACTTCAGTTATCATGTACACTATTTCTTCGTACGATTCCTGTATGTCGATTTCATAAGAGAAAATATCTGGATCGATACCCAGTAACCGGTTAAACTCATAGGATTCAGAATCGTATAAGAATAAATCATAATCAATTTTTTAAAGTCATCATCCTCTAGGCATGTTTCGCTTTTTATTAAACGAACATATTCAAAATTTGTCGTAGTAAAACTAGTTCTCATTTTTGAATATCACTTTTTCACTTCCAACTTTTAGAGAAATGGACTTTTTGAATATATCTACTTTAGCGTGTGTAGTGGCTAGCAAGGGTCTTCCTAGGATGATGGGCATCCTGAGGTCCTCAACCATATCAAGAATAACAAAATCTATCGGGAAGATGAATTTGTCAATTTTTATGAGTAAATTTTCTACTATTCCCTTAGGCGTGCATTTGGTGTTATCAGCCATCTTGATCACCATATTAATTGGTTTGAGTTTTCCTATGCCCAAACGTTTATACATAGAAAGGGGCATGACGCTGATGCTAGCTCCTAAATCTGCTAACGCATTATTGAAATCTAACTTTCCAATGGAACAAGGGAGAATAAAACTTCCTGGATCTTGTTCCTTAGGGGGTAGATGATTCTGGAGAAGAGCGGAGCACCTAGGGTTCATTCTTATTTCCTCATCTTCTTCGGTCCTAGGTTTGTTTTCTACCAAGTCCTTCATGTGTTTTGCGTAATTGTCAGTTTGCCTAATTTCTTTTAACAAAGGACGATTTATCTTGATTTTCTTCAAACTCTCCTAGTTTTGTGCACTAATGCTTCTTCTGCGTGATGCTCTAATCGTCTAGAGAATGGTATTGAGGGCTCATAAGGATCAACATAGTAGTTTACACTTTGCTTTTCTTCTTTAGGTTCTTCTTTTTTATCTTAAGTGTGGCCTCAAGTGCTGCAAGAGCCTCTGCCCTTCCCTGAATTGTCGGTTTCATGTTTCTCGTTATCTGAAAATCCTGAGTTAGCAAAAAAGTATTCAATTTCCTCGAGGGAATAATAGAAAGGTGTGTATAATGGCGATCCATCTTCAGTACAGATTGTCTTGCATTCTTCAAACTTTCCATTGTTAGCTCGTCCTTCAACTTCATTTGCTAAGGTTTTTACCTTTATCTAAAGACCTTGGATAATTTTGTCGTGAGCTTCTCGGCTGGTTTCTTTACTTGGTAAAATTTCTTTAACCATTTGTCTTGCTCGACATGTCTCTTAGATGCTTCTTCTATGTATTTATTAATTATTTCGGTTAGGCTTGGTCTTCTTTCTCCTGATGATGGCTGGTCATATCCTCCTTTATTAAATCTACCGTCATTTCTGTTATTGTTTGGGAAGGGTCGACCGAACTCTCCATATTTAACTTCTTCCACACTCTTTACTTCCTCATTAAGAGGGAAATCTTTGTCAATGTGAGCTCCTTCTCATATTTGACATCCTACTTGAATAGCGTGAACATTCTCTTTCAGCTTCTTCATGTCTCGACCGAGGTTTTCTAGTTTGTTTACAATAGCAGTGATCCCTTCAGAATTACTACTACTCTCTATCTTTCTGATGGATGACCCATCATGCCACTTTTAGGAGTGGTCAACCATAGTCTGAATCGATGTTAATGCTTGAGCAGGTGTCATGCTAGGAATTGGCCCTTGTGAGTTAAGCAATTGGCGGTTCATGGCCCCGAGACCATTATAGAAGATGTTTACCTTCTGATGGCTATTGATGTCATGAGTGGGCCATTTATATAGTAGGTCATTATACCGCTCCCAAGCTTGGTATAATGTATCGTCTTCTTCCTGCTTGAAGTTGTGGATTTCTTCAAGCTGCTTGGTAGTCTTTGATGGTGGACAGTACCTTTGGATAAAGGCTTTTTTAAGGAGATCCCAGGAATCAACGGTTCCTGGAGGAAGTCTATCCACCCATCGCTTAGCGGCTCCAGTTAGAGTAATGGGGAAGACGCGCAGCATGACAGCATCATGTGATACTCCGGGAATGTTGAATAAGCTGACGATGTCTAAAACTCGCTCCACATGCTCATGGGCATCGTCGTTCTTGTTTTCGGAAAAGGTATCCTCCCTCAATTCTCGCATGAATTGACTCTTTATCTCAAAATTCACATTGCCTCCTATTTCGGGTTTAACCACGCCCGGTGCCTGGTTCCCTCGAGTCAATGCTAAATACTGCTCCATGGTGAGGTTATCGATTTCCCCCTCAGCCATAATGATTTTTGAAATGCTTAGTAATAAGAAATCAAACTAAAACTAAGTTTAGCTCCCCGGCAGCGGTGCCAAAAACTTAATGCGCAAATTGTTTTAAATAATTAAATGCTAAGTTTTAAATTTATAAAACTCGTCTACCGATACACGCACTAACGGGTAGAGAACCCGGTCGTATATAGTGCAGTAGTTTGGTAAATCCGAGGTCGTCCCAAGAGCTAAGGTTTACTAGTTTTAATTTGATTATGTCACGTTTGAAAATGGTTTTTAAGTTGATTTTAATAGCTACAGAAAAGTAAATGCGGTAAAGTAAAGTGATAGAAGAATTCAGGGAGAAAAGCGTGCTAACCTAACCATTTCATTACTAATGCTATGATTACATTTTCCTGTGCAATGTTCAATTATAAGTTCCATTAGTGGTTCTAATATCGACAGACCCGAATTGGCATTTGAGGTCTGTCCTATACTTACTCTGCGATCCCACATTCCCCTACGATCACACGAGCAGGGCATCCAAGTTTGTAGTGGTTAATTCCCAACTACCCTTAAGACCAATCTATAATCTAAACCGATTATTAACCCCCTCTGAAAGAGTTCCTGTGCTTTTTAAGTATTTAATATGGCAAAGGCGGTAATTTGGTCAATTCCTACACTAGGGATAGGTGTCAAGCTACCCTAGTACCCCGCTAATCCCAGGTTCAACATGGTAAGTCTAATATCAGGATTAACAAGATCTAAGCCACCCTCTATACTACCAAAACACAGGGATCAATGAAAGGCTATAAGGATATCTAACAGAACCATAATTGAACAGGAAACATTAATCATAACAATAGTAAATACATGGTTAGGCCAGCACTTAGAGTGCTTAGCCGCTCATGGTAACAGAAATGCAAGAATTAATGAACATAGACATGGATTGAATCATCATTGTTCTTACAGTGAATGTTATGAACGAATAAATACAAGAAATGTGTAAAGTGACTTCTCCCTTGGACCTTCTAGTGAAATGCTTTGGACCTTAGGGGATTGGTTCACCCCTTTTAGACTGTGTAGTGAGTTGTAGATGTGAGTGGTACTGAATGAGCCGAATGAGGGCTCTATTTATACTTTTTGAAACAGTTACGATGTAACAGTTATGAGACATTATGCCGTAAACTTGCTTACATAGGCTTCCAATCTTCCAGGCTAAAATGATGTTACAGCGTAACCTTGTCGCCTATGTTACGTTTTAAAGCTAATTCAGATAAGTCATCCCTTGTAAATTTGAATGTTGCGGCGTAAAGAGAGAGAAGCTTTACGCCGTAAAAGGTGTGATGACTCATTTCTTCTTTAGAATATGTTACGGTGTAATCTCTTAGGGGTGTTACGCCGTAAACTACCTTGAACTCTTCACTTTAGTGCATTTATATCCAAATCCCTCGTCTTTTGCTAAAATGCTCACTTGGCCCCCGAAAACTAAATATAAGTCATTAAGTAACGTTTTTAGACATTTATAACATATTTATAAGCATTTTCATAGGGAATTTGATATAAAAATGTATCAACTATTTGATGTTATCAAATATCCCCCCACTTGACTTCTACTTGCCCTCAAGTAGAACCCTTTAGAATAATTTATAAAAAGATTTTCCCAATTTAACTCGGAGAAATGAATTTATAAGTTACTCATGCTAGAAAATACCAGAGCTAAACACCTCACAAAAAGGGGATTGAAAACACTCAACTCTCATTACTAATCTAAGTGTTTCATTTCTAGGTGATCACTCAATTACACAGTCATAGCATGTATTCTATCATAAGCTTAGAAAGTACACAAGTCTCCACCAACTAGAATTAGGGTCTAAACAGTCACAAAGGCAACATAGGTGACAAACAGGTTTAAAGGTGAATCATCCTGCAGTCCTTTTCCAAAAGCGTTACATCAACAAGGGCGACTAAATCACATATACACATCCATAACGATGGAATAGACATTCATGATTGCAATCAAATCCCTTATTCGAGCAAAACCAATGGTCAGGATGTAGAACGATATAGGGTAGGATAAGACACAGGATACACAATAATTGTTGTTAAATAAAAACACAAAACAAATAGTCTAAAGTAATCTAAGGTTGTCATAACTAGCTATTGTCTATCTATAAGTCCAAGAGTCTAAGTTCGAAAATCTAATCTTCAATAATAGGCTACTAGCTCCATTCTTCATAATCATTAAGATGGCTTATAGTTGCACCATCTTTACATTTTTAGCACATAGATGGCTTATAGTTGCACCATCTTTTCTTTTTAAACATGCAAATGCTACAGGCGCTTATATCTTTTTATTATTACCCCTGCAGCATTTGATATAATACATACATCCCCCCACTTGAGATAAACAATATCTAAAGTGATGATACATGGGGTCTTTATAGATCATTAATGATAAGTCTTCCATGAATGCATAAAATTTTCGTACCCATTCCCCCGAACCATGGACCTAAGTAGCCAGAGATTTTAACACAAAGAAAAATAAAGACTACAGAGTAGGCTAAGGCGAAATGGTGTAACAAAACATATAGGGTTTAAACAGAGATTGGCTTAACAAGGTGATCTACGGGTATTTTACACTAACATTGAGTTCAATAAAGGTTTTACACAGGGAGGTCGACAAGTCATTGCAAGTCGATAAATACACACATATAGGATTTTTGGGTGATTTCCTAAGATGTTGCCTTTTTGAACTGTCTATTCCAACTAACTAATTAGGTCTTGACAAGATATACAGGCCAAGTTCTAAAGTCTACAATATTATCGGAACTCTTATATATTTGGTGGATTTTTGTATAATAGATGGAAATAGAATATTAGGTTTAACCTCACCAATTTAATTATGGGATAATAGTGTGCTCGACAAAGATTAATTATAGTTCAGTAAGAAAAACATGCCAAAAATTTTAAAATTGGCACCATTTTTCAAAGAAAACTAGAAAATCGAAGGCAAATATAGGTCAAGTGGTAATTCTACTCCTATCCCTCCACTTGGTTTGTACAATTTCCCAATTGTACATTTAAGGAAATGAAATTATGAAATAAGAGTAAGATTAAAACAAAAGACTCCCTTGAGCGTTGCTCTCCTCTTTGAATGATGACTGCAAGAGATGACTTCTTGCAAAGTGTCTATAGAACAACCTCATTTCCCCTGAATCACTTAAACAACAACAAGCATCAAACATTCATAGATAAATCTAACTCACTTTCTTAGCAATCACGGTTGCATTTAGCATATGCAACAAGCCTTTTAAACCACTTGGTGGCCCAAGTGGACGAGTGAAGTCTCGTGAGGGTTTCTAGAGAACATTCCCACAAAGTTCATTTACTTATACACGGTTTTGAAAAGGTTTCAAACTTATTTTAGTTTGCAGAAAGGTTTTACGGCGTAACCATGGGATTGGTTACGCCGTAAACATGTGGTTTTTAAAAATTTGGAAATTTAAATAAGAAGGTTACGGCGTAATTAACTCGGGACATTACACCGTATTAATATCTGTTACGGCGTAATGTGGTTACGCCCAGACAGAACTTTGCTATCACATGAAAACGAGTCGAGGAGACCTCGAATTCCACTTCCTTATTGATAGAACCTGCAAAATCAAGTTAGAAACATACAAAACCAACTAAATGAAGAATCAAAACATAGTTGCAAGGAGAAGCATGGGGTGCCTCCCATGAAGCACTTGTTTTTGTTCGAGTCTCTAGCTTGACTCTACCCTTATTTGCCATGTAATAGGGTGTTCCTACCCTTACTTGAAATCAAGTGCGAGTAAGAGTAACAGTGAATACCGTGAGGGTGTAAATTTGCTACTAGGTAGGGAAATGATGAATTAAAACCATACTGCTGATGAAATTTCATTTCTCTTTTTGCCTTACTGGTTTTGTGTGATGATTGGCTTAATTGGTGTAGTAATTTCTGAATGAAGGTCTCAATAATCATATGTTTTTAAGATCTCCTTTAAATCGTTAACAAGTTTACTATCTATCTTTTTAGAAACCCTGGTGTTATCACAGAAACACATCTTATTATGTGACACATCCTACATTGTGGTTGATTATGAAAGATGTACGTGACCAGCAGGAGTTGTTTCACACCAATTCTGTGAGTCCTTCTAGCATCTGGCAATGTTGTTACTTGTCGAGGCCATACTCAAATATTTTCTACTCAACAAATAATCGTCTTCGCACTTTATCCAATACCAGAAACCAAGCAATCATTCAAGGAGACAGGGTGAATATTCAAAGCAGGAACTCTGGTAATGCTGGAAGAAATAATAGACGAGCTTATGTTCAGGAGGAAATTGTAGAGGGATCGAATGCTCCAAATGAGACCGGAAATGTTCAAAGGACTCTTCGAACCTCGTCTTCAGGAAACACTTTAGCTGTTCAATGCTACAACTGTAGTGGAAAAGGACATTATGCTAGGAATTGTCCAAAGCCAAGAGTTCGGGACTCGTAATACTTCATGGAACAAATGTTACTGGCAAAACAGGATGAAGCTGGAGTGATTCTTACCGATGAGGAGAATGATTTTCTCTTTGTTGATGCTTCAAAGATGGAAGAAATAGAAGAACTCAATGCAAACATATGCTTAATGGCCAGAATTTAACCAGCTGATAATACTTCTGATGTTGGGCCAAGCTATGATTCTGCATTTATAAGTGAGGTACAATCTTCATCCAACAATGAAAATGAAGAACAAATGTATCCAACTCCTACTAAGATTATTAACAGTACCATTGGTGATGATCAAATTATAAGCTTTTGTATTTGATTTACCCAAGGGGAATGTTAATAGTAGGCAGAATTGAAAAAGATTACACATGTTCCTGTTCTATGTGCGTTTAGAGCGATTAGCTAGAGTATGCATATTTGGAAGCTAAAAAACAACAAATATTTAGCTCAAAGTTCAAAACAAAACACTGACTTTGACTAATCAGCTTGGAGATGTTAGGTAAAGGGTTAGGGTTTAGAAAATTTATACGGGGATATATAAATTATCTCAACCAATTTCTTTTAAAGGCCGATAAAGAGCAAAACATTTTTGGTGAATATTCAAAGCAAGAACTCTGGTAATGCTGGAAGAAATAATAGACGAGCTTATGTTCCGGAGGAAATCGTAGAGGGATCGAATGCTCCAAATGAAACCAGAAATGTTCAAAGGACTCTTCGAACCTCATCTTCAAGAAACACTTCAACTGTCAATGCTACAACTGCAGTGGAAAAGGACATTATGCTAGGAATTGTCCAAAGCCAAGAGTTCGGGACTCGAAATACTTCATGGATCAAATGTTGCTGGCAAAACAGGATAAAGCTGGAGTAATTCTTACCGATGAGCAGAATGATTTTCTCTTTGCAAACATATGCTTAATGGCTAGAATTCAACAAGCTGATAATACTTCTGATGCTGGGCCAAGCTATGAATCTGCATTTATAAGTGAGGTACAATCTTCATCCAATAATGATCAAATTGATAGCGATATTATATTTGATTCATCCAATGGGAATGTTAATAGTGGCAGTATTGAAAAAGATACACATGTTCCTGATCTATGTGCGTTAGAGCAATTAGCTAGAAATGCATATCAGGAAGCTAAAAAACAACAAATATTTGCTCAAAAAGTTCAAAAACAAAACACGAATTTGACAAGTCAGCTTGAGTTGTATAAGGAAAGGGTTCGGGTTTTGGAAAACATAAACGCGGATAATAATTATCTCAATGAATTTCTTGAGGCTGATAAACGAGCAAAACATTTTAGTCAATAAGCCCAGTCTTAATTTGTTCGTGATCGAGATATCATTCGAGATCTATAAAAACAACGAGATAAATTAGATTTAGATGTCAAAGATTAAAAACGGCAAAATGAGGAACTTCAAAAGACTCATTCAATTTTAAAAAGGCAAATGAGTGAAAATGAGGATAGAATAATTCAAAAGAACTATAAAAGAGCAAGCATTTTTTATACATCACCTAAAAAAATACAACTCAATGATTTTTGTCAAGATTAACTTTTGGAAGTATCTCTCAAGCATGAAGTTGAATTAAGTGTGTTGTTAAATCATTAATGTGTAGACAATTCACTCCATGCTTAAATTGAACAACTTAAAAAGAAATCCATCGAGATTCAAGAGGGTTTGCAAGCAAGAATAAAAATTCTTGAAAAAGATGTTCAAAGGTGTGAAAAGCAAAGTGTTGATTTTGAATTAAAGTTACAACATGAAAAAGAAAAACAAAAATGGGATTCAAATTTGAAGAATAAAAACACAAAACCTCTTGATTTTTCTTGGATTTCAAAAATGGAAAAACTTGAAGATGAGAACGTGTCTTTGGATTTTACGGTACAAGCTTTGATAAAAGAACGTGCCAATGTAAAATTAAAATATCAAAAGCTTTTCAATTCAATAAAAAAGACACGGTCTCAAACTCAAACGGAAATAGACGAATTAATTGCTCATGTCTCTGAGAAAACATATGCATATGGTGCTATTCGTGCTGAGAATCAGAATCTGTTGTTTACCATATCTGAATTAAAAACTAGACTGGCAAATGCTGAAAAAGGTAAGTCTGTAAATACTAAGTTTGACAAGACAAATGGTTCTCAACCTCTTCTTTGTGTCACACCATTAAACAAACACGTTATTCAAAAGAAAACGGATGTTCAAAAATCAAAAGAAAACCATGTCGTGTCAAAACCAGTCACTTTACAGACTTCACCTGCCAAACAAAGCGGAGTGAATTCGAACAAAAATGTCATAGCACCTGGAATGTACAAAGTTGCCACAACTCATGAATCACAAACAAACAAGGCTAAGCATGATTTATCTTCTACAGGAATGAATGCTGCATCTAGTGTTAGAAGACCAATGAATAGAGATTCACATGTCAAGAATAGTGTCTTAGCTAACTCTAAGAAGCCAGCAAAGAAAGTAGCAGTTTACGTTAGGAAAAATAAGCAAACAGATATCACATCTGAAAATGTTATCTCAAACAAAGAGAATGTGATGTTGATGTTGCAAACGCTTCTAAAGCGAAAACTTTGTTATGTGTTTCTTGTATGCAAAATGTGCTTATTCCATGCCATGATAACTGTTTTGCAAATTATAAATTGAATGTGCATTTGAATGTTCGTAGAACCTTATCCACTAAATCTAGAACACCAAAATCTTATGATACTACTTATGTAGTTCACAAGACTAGGTTTTCTAAGGAGTCGACACTATCTAAGTCTTTAGATACTACTTATGTAGTCTCCAAACCTAAGATTGATGTCGAAAGTACCTCAAAAGCTAATGATAAGGTTTCTAGTACAAAGAAAATAAATTTACGAGATAAGTCTTTAAGCACATACATGAAGAACAAGATTCGAACTAGTTGAATCTGGCAAAAATGGTTTGAATCAAAACCAAATGTATTTTGGCCTCCTGTTAACACAAAACCGAATGGTCAGAATCTGTTCATCTGAAAAACAATCGGTCTCTATTAAGAAATGGGTAGTCAAATTGCCCACTTGTCCATGTGCTGTTTCTTCTTGTGTTGCAGGTAGTTCAGATTGTTCTGTGGATTGTTAATAGTGGTTGTTCAAAGCATATGACGGGTGATCGATCACTGCTGAAAAATTTCATTGCGAAATTCATGGGCACCGTTCGCTTTGGAAATGATAATTTTGTAGCAATCACAGGCTATGGTGATTATATACAGGGCAATATCACTATTTGTCATGTATATTATGTTGAAGGTCTTGGACATAATCTCTTTAGCGTTGGACAATTTTGTGATGGCAATTTAGAAGTAGCTTTTGGTTCTAAGACATGTTATGTGCGTAATCTGGAAGGAGATGATTTGCTTATAGGCGGTCGCGAATCAAATTTATATACTATCTCCATTTCTGACATGGCTGCTTCTTTACCCGTTTGTCTAATGTCTAAGGCAACTTTGACAAAGTCATGGTTATGGCACTGCAGACTTTCACATTCGGTAAACCATAAACTGCCCGGACCAACTTGACATTGTGATGGCTTTCCAATGTTTAAATATTAAAAATCACATTGTTATGCTTGAAGAGGAAAAAAGCAAGAAAGCTTCTCATCCACTCAAATAGTTTCATGTCACTCCAAATTGAATGACTTCATATGATTTATGCTCTAATGCGGGAGCCTTCAATCAATGAAAAGAAGTATATATTCCCCACCCCCCTTTTTTTGGTGATCGTGATGATTATTCTTGATATACATGGTTTAGCTATTATCGAAAGATGAAACACCAGAGATTATAAAGAAATTCATTGCTCAAGCTCAACTGAATTATAAAGCCAAAAGATTGAGCAAATTCTAAGACAATGTACTGAATTTAAAAATGAAACTCTAAAGATCATTAATGAAAAGTTAGGCATCATGCAACAATGTTTCAATTGCTCAACGCCTCAGCCAAATGATAGTTGAAAGACGTATCGAACTCTTGTTTGAAGCGCTCGACTTGCTTTATCTTTTCTCCCCTACCTGAATTTCTTGGGCTGAAGGCATGGCTACTGCTTGTTTTACTCAAATTTGTCATCATTCATACACGACTTAACAAAACACCTTTATATTATTACCCCAGAAAGCGAATTTTGAATGTTTTCAGTGTTGGTTCATTGTGTTATCCAACAAATGACCGAGATGATCTTGGAAAAATGAAACCAAAAGCAGACAATTGGGGTCTTTATTGGTATTCAGAACATCAAGGGTTTTTCGAATCTATAACAAATGCACTATCAAGATTTATAATAAACCATAAATTCAATTTTGACGAGCTCAAGCGAGGCTTCAGAACACTATTGTTTAGACGCGAGCTACAACGATTCATAAATCATAATGTATCATCTTTTGCCTTGGTTAAGGGCATTTGGTTGAGATTTGCATTTGAGTTATTTTAAGTGTATACTATCAAACGAATCAGTTATCCAAAATGGGAATGGTCCTGTATCAGTCACATTGGATACCACAGGACAAGTTAAACCACCTTGCTGATGGCCATACCAGAAGATCATCTAGCTAAATTCCACAAAATGACTGATGCAAAAGATATGTGGAATGCCATAAAATCCAGATTTGGTGGAAATGATGAATCCAAAAAAATGCAGAAGTATATCTTGAAGCAACAGTTTGAAGGATTCACAGTATCCAACTCAGATGGAATTCACAAAGGATATGAGAGATTCCAAAGTCTACTCAGTCAGCTAGAGATTCATGGAGCAGGTGTATCTACTGAAGATGCAAATCAAAATTTTTTAAGATCTCTGCCTTCTGCCTGGTTACAAGTTTCCTTGATCATGAGGAACAAACCAGGAATGGACAGTCTTAGTTTTGATGACTTGTACAACAATCTAAGAGTCTTTGAAAATGATGTGAAAGGCTCTACTGCATCATCATCCAACTTGCAAAATATAGCATTCGTCTCTGAAAACACCAACAGTACTAATGAAGTTAGTACTGCTTATGGTGTGTCCCACACTTCTGGTCATTGTTTAAAGCATGAACAACCATCAACATCATCATATTCCTTGCTTGCAAGTCAATCTAGTTGTCCTCAACTGGATCATGAGGACTTAGATCAGGTTGATGAATATGATCTCGAAGAAATGGACTTGAAATGGCAAGTGGCAATGATCTCCATGAGAATAAACAAGTTCCAAAAGAAGACTGGTAGAAAACTACAGTTTGATGCAAAGGAACCTGTTGGTTTTGATAAAACTAAAGTGGAATGCTACAAATGCCACAAAACAGGGCATTTTGCAAGAGAGTGTAGAACGAAGGAAGAGAATAGAAGGAGAGATGGATGGAATACTGGGAACAGGGAAGGGAGAAGAACTGGAAATAGAGATGAAAGCATAACTGGAAAGAAAGAAGAATCTAGAGCATTAGTGACAGTTGATGGAGAATGTGTTGACTGGACAACTCATTCAGAAGATGATGATAACTATGCTTTCATGGCTAACAATAGCACAGGAGCAGACACTCAGGTACCTTCTTGTTCAAATGAGTGCAAAGAATCTTATGCTAACATTAAAAGACTGTATGATATTCAAAAAGAGCAACTTAGTGATGCTAGTGTTGAAATAAAAGCTTATACTCAGGGTCTTAAGAAAGTTGAAGCACAGTTAGTTGTCCATCAACAAAATCAACTTTGGTATGAACAAAAGATCAAATTTATGAAAATAGATTTAGATGATAAAACAGATGTTCTAACATACCATAAGACATTGTTGGCTAAAGCTCAAAAGGAAAAAGATGATTTAGATGTAATAGTACACAAATGGAATCATTCTTCAAAAAATCTTGGTAAAATTGCAAATTATTCTATGAGTGCCAGAGATAAGTTTGGGCTTGGGTATGGTGATTATAGATATAGTGGGAATTTGAGCTATGAAAATGAAGTTTTTCAAAGTGTCTTTAGGTGCAATGCAAGTGATTATGAAAATCCACCTTTGCATAAAAGGTTCATTAAAACTTGTGAAATGCAAGCAGTTCCTCCACCCATGACAGGGAATTATCTGCCCTCTGGACCTGATATTGAAATAGATGACTCAAAATATACATATGGTCCAGAAAAGACTCAACCAAATGAACCTGACTCCCAAACTAATGAAGTTGATGCCTGTGACTCTAACATTAGTACAGAAACATCTGAATTAGTGTTTGAACCAGTTGTCAATGAATCACATGTAGAAGTTCAACCTAAGGTTTGGTCTGATGCTCCTATCATTGAGGAGTATGAATCAGATAGTGATGATGATGATGAGAATGTGTATGTAAAAATAGAAGATCTTGACACACCTAGTTTTGCTACCAAGCATGTAAAAACTCCTAGTGAAAATGTTAAGAATAGTTCAACACATAGTCAAAAACCTAAGGTTAACAACAAACAATTGGAGAAAGGGATTACTGAAAGAGCATGTTTTGTCTGTGGGAGTTTTAGTCATTTAATAAGAGATTGTGATTATCATGTAAAATTGGCTAAACAAGTTGAGCTACATAAACAAAATATGTCTAAGGGTAATGGTTCAAGGGAAAAGACCAACAAGAATTTAAGGAAACCTATATGGGACAATACTCTAAGAGTAAATAAACGACAACAGTTTGTCACTTTGGCAGTACAAACAAGAACTGGAAATAATCCAGTTAATACTGTTAAAGCTAGCGGTACTAACAATGTTAGTACTGCTAGACAAAATATTAACAAACAGACAGTGATAAACTAGCACTGCTCTGAAAGTATTAAATACTGTTAAGCCCCTTGTGAATGGTGTTAGGACCAACAATTGATTTTCACAAAAAAACTCATTCTACCATAATCAAGGCCTTTCAACACGAAGAAAACCAGTACTAAGAACAAATTTTTTCAAAACCAAAAAGTTTTTAATGCTAAGGTAAAAAGAAGGTTAGTACTGTGGGGGGAATAACTAAAAAAATAAAAAAAAAAAAAAAATAACATAAAAAAGAAAAAAGAAAAAAAAAAAAAAAAACAAAAAAAAAAAAAAAAATAAAAAAAAAAAAAAAAAAAAAAAAAAGAAAAAAAAAAAAAAAAAAAAAAAAAAAAAAAAATAAAAAAAAAAAAAAAAAAAAAAAAAAAAAACAAAAAAAAAATAAAAACAAAAAAAAAAAAAAAAAAAAAAATAAAAACGAAAAAATAAAAAAAAAAAAAAACAAGAAAAAAAAAAAAAAAAAAAAGAAAAAATGGACCACTGCTATTAAGTTCTCAGCAGGTTGTAAAAATGGAGAACACCAGGATTTACAACAAATAATAATCTCTCTAAATACAATGGTTGGATCTTGTATTAGAAAAAATTAATTCAAATTTCAGATCCACTAGGAGACTCAAGCCAAACAGTCTTGGGTCCCTAAGAGGTCTATCTCTTTCTTTTAAATTAAATGTGCAGGATAATCACATAGAACTCTAAGAATACAGGAATTATGGATAGTGGATGTTCCAAGCACCATGCAGGGAAACAAGGCCTTACCTTGCTGACTTTCAAGACTTTAATGGTGGCCCTGTTGCCTTTGAGATAGTAAAGGCGTATTTTTACTTGGTTAAAGGGAAAATTAAAAACTGGGGATATAAGTTTGATTTTGAGGTTTGTAGCTTTGTGAAGACTATCAGCTTTAAATCTCTTTTCTGTGTCATATATGTGTGGACAAAAAGAACTCATTGGTTCTGTTTACTGACTTTGAATGTCTTGTTTTGTCTCATGATTTATGTTACTTGATGAAAAATCAAATATTACTAAGTCCCAAGACAAAACAATATGTACAGATTTCAATTTAGAGAACTTTGTTCCTTTAGGAGGTTTGGCTTGTTAATTGCAAAAGCTACTACCGATGATCTAACAAATGGCCATAGGAGGTTGGGTCATGCTTTAATTTCAGAAACCTAAACAGATTGTGAAGGGAAACCTTGTCAGAGGTTTACCTACAAAGCTTTTCCTTAATGGACCCACACTTGTGTTGCTTTGTCAGAAAAGGAAAGCAACACTAAGCTTCTTGTTAAGGCCAAAGTTAGTTAGCTCTATTAGTCACACCCTACAACGTCTTCATATTGACTTGTTTTGGCTACATCTGTCAGGTGTTTAAACCATAAGACCGATTGTTTAGGTTATCACTGTGATTTTAGCAGATTTAGTTGGACATTTTTCTTAAGGAACCATAAGGATGAAAACTAGTGCAATCCTTAAGGACTTTATAAGCAATAGAGAAACCCAATTGAATCAAAAGGTACTTCTTAAAACTAATAGATGTATAATGGAACAGAATTTAAAACAGGGATATTATTAAATTTATGGGTTATTTAAAAGGGATCAAGAGGGAATACAAGCATTGCCAGACTCCACAAAAACAAATGGCAAGTTGTACGAGTGAGAAAGAACAGGACCCTTATTGAGGCAGCAAGGACCATGCTTGCTGATTCATTTTTACCTAACACTTTTTGGGCTGAAGCAGTTAGTACTGCTTGTTATGTTCTAAACAGGGTATTAGTGACCAAACCTCATAATAAGACACCTTATGAAAACTTTTAAACTAGTAAAGACACCAATTATAAGTTTATATAAGACCTTTTGGGTGCCATGTGACCATCTTGACACCATAGACCACTTGGTTGGCCCAAGTTTGCTGGGAAAATTTGGATGAGGATTTTTGGTTTGGGCTATTCTCTTACAAGCAATGCTTTTAGAGTATACTATTTAGAAACCGAAAGAGTTGAAGAAAACCTTGATCTATGTACATAAACTTCTTACGATAGAACAAACCCAGTTGTTGTAGGGGAAAAGGACCAACATGCTTTTTGACCTTGATGATTTGACTTGATTTCTATGAACTATCATTTGTTAGATAAGGAGAATCAAGCTATCCTTTCATGCAGGTATACAAGAATCTACCAAAATACAGGCACAAAAGACAAATTGATGTTAGGGGATTCTCGAAAAAGAGATGATTCTAATCAAGACTGCTTTGAACTGCCACTATGGCATTCCTATTCTCCCCACAAAACTCCATCCTGTGCTTCAAAATCAGATAATAACGAGAGGAAGAACATGTCTTTCTGGATGATCTTGCAAGACTTCAAAGGCCAAGAAAAAGGAAGTAATGAGTGCAAGCTAATCTCTCAAGAAGAATCTTGAAACAAGAAACTAAGAACTTGGTTTACTCAACTGGCAAAAGAGCAGCTAAGCTCTAGCAGTTATAACATTTTTAGTATGGTTTGACCAACAGCTAAAGCTTTGCTGGCACTAACATTGTTAATTACTGTTAGAATTACCAGTTTTTAGTACTGCCAGTCTAATAAGGGACTATCTCTTTCTGACTAATAACTTATTCCCAAGAGATGACTCTGAATACCTCCAACTTCAGGATATTCATGAAGATACTTATGATGGTTATCTTTACACATTCAATCTTATATGTGAATGCAGGGGTTGTAGAGGCTTGACTTCACAAATTGAAACAGTTAGCTGACTGGTTCAGTCTATTCTCCCACATCAAGAATTAATCCCTCTCATCCTTCAGCATTATTTAGGAGGATCCAACTCAGCTCCTCTAAAAGTACAAACAGAAAGCAAAGTAAATTAAAAGGTTCTGGACGCTCATGCTTTTGTTAGTTATGTTCTCAAAAGCAAAGCGAGAAGAAGAAACAATTTTATAAGGACTTTCATCATTGTTTATTTGCTTGTTTTCTATTAAAACATGAACCCAAGACGATTTTAGAAGGCTCTTGAAAGATGAACGAGTGGGTTGATCTATTGCAAGAAGAATTGTTGCAGTTTGAGATTCAAAAAGTTTGGATCCTAGTAGATTTGCCTTATGGGAAAAAGGCTATCGGTACAAAGTGGGTGTACCAAAATAAGAAGGATGAAAGAGGAATTCCTATGTGGGTTGTCAGGAACAAGCTTACGATTTGGTTGCTCTGGGACACAGCCAAGAGGAAGGAATAGGACTATGATGAGGATTGTTGCTCCTATGGCTATGGCTTGAAGCCATAAGGATCCTTTTTAGCATTCTGCCTCGTATATGGGTTTTTATAGCTCTATCAGATGGATGTGGGGAAAAGTGCCTCTTTCTCTATCGGCAAGGATTGTATGAAGAGGCTATTTATGTCATCAACCACTAGGTTTCCTGGATCCTAAGTATCCTGAGAAAGTCTACAAAGTGGTTTAAAGCTCTGTATGGGTTACATCCAAGATCACTAGAGCATGGTTATGGAGACTTTATCCTCTTTCTTGTTAAAGAATTGGATAATCAAGAGGGCGACAATTGACAAAACTCTCTTCCTAAAAGAAGAACAATACATGATGATCATTTTTATTTTAAGTCTATGTGAGATGATATCTATCTTTGGGTCTACAAAGAAGTCTTGGTTTTGTGATGGTAGTTTGAGGCATTGATTGATGAAGAGTAGATTTCAGATCGCGTTCAATGGGAAAGAGCTCACTTTCTTTCTTGGCCTAAAAGTCAAACAGAAGAAAAACCAGATGGTAAATTAAACTCACCATTATTCTTTAGATATGAAGAGTTATCTATCCCCGCGTAAACGGCCTACCTGGTAAGGAACATCAACATCCGTTATCGGGCTAAGGTGTTTGCCAAAAACTACAAAGCCAACTTAGGTTGGATTGTAGGTTAAAAAGATGTTGCTGAGTAGCTGAAAAGATAGTTGCTGACATTGCTGAAAAGGACAAGGTTGTGCTAAAGAAGGATAGAGTTGTACAAGATTAAGAATTGATTAAGGAAAGTTTGGATACATCTCTGTGCGTTTAAAAGAAAACAAGCTTAAAGGTTTAAAGAAACAGAAAGTTAAAATAGTTTAACATTCATGTTTAAGGGGAGGATTGTTAGGATTAATGTTTTCTTATTAATCTTTAGTTCCGACAGTACAAATAGTTAGTAATGATCAGTTATACTAGTACCGCAGTTACAATGTATAAGTAATGTTAGTTAGTTAGTACCGTTAGATAGTAGAAAGTTAGTTAGTACCTTGAGAAAGATATTTAAAAAGGATATTTATGAGTATATTTTAAAAAAAGATATGTAAGCCATTTAGGGTTATCCCCGTATATATAAAAGGATTTACCTTTGGCCATAGTTGAAAGAGGACGACATAGAGGAGTCACAGACAAATACACAATTTAGCAACATCATATACAATATCATAGTTAGCAATCTGTAATCCTCAAGAAAAACACATTAATAAAGTTGGTTATTTAGTTGTTCTATTGTTCTTCTTTAGTATCCTGTGTTAAGATTCCGCACATTAACACATAGTATTCATAGTATGTTTCTACTTAGTCATTTGTATTTATACATTCCTGGCTATCATCCTTTATAGGCTGCAAAGATCCATTCAGTTTAATTAGGACAATCAGTAGGGATCCTCGACCAACAACTATCGGTGAATCACGGTCAATCGGAATATCCAGGATCAGAAACTTAGCAATTAAAGTAGTGACCCCTACTTTACAGAGAACATTTGAGAGTATAACCATTAAGCTTTCTGCCTGGAGTGTGATTTATTCATCGTCGATTCCTCTATCCTCATTCTTGATATCGTTCTCTCCCTAGCTGCATCATAAAATCTCAATAAGGCATAAGTATTTTATATATGGAACTCCATTGTCTGCTAACGCATTTTCGTTAAAACCTGTCCCTCCAGTCTTATGGGGAATTTTAATGCTCCAGTGATAGTGTTTTTCTTTTACGCTTTCTCCCTTACTCTTTTTACTTGCTTCCCTCTTTCTTCTTTTACAATATTTTTCATCTACTCGCTCTTTGCTCTTTCCAAACTTCATCCGACGAATTTTCTTGTAATGTTAACGTGAATATGCCATTGTCGCGATATATAGAGCCTATTCTCTTCCAATAAAGTATCTTTCAGCTCAGTACTGGTTTAGATATTGCTTCTTTAGCTGCTTCTTCTTGAGTTAAATGACCTCCAGCTGATGAAGATGTTCCTATATCTTGATTGAAAAAGTTAAGGTTTTCCATTGCCCGCTTCTTTTTACGGCTACTCTTCCCCTTTTGCATACAAATGGCAGAAGTCCTTCTTCAACAACAGTGGTACTTCCATCTATGTTAAAATCAAGGGAAATGGTCCCAATCATCATTGCTCTGTTGCTTTTCTTCAGTTTCTTCCAAAGAATGGATCAATATCAAGGTATATTGTGAGTCTCTAAACCTGAAATCGTAATCCCCTTGTCCCCCATGCGTAAGACTAGATCTACCAAAATTAACCCAGGTTCAACATACATCTTCTTTTAGGTTGATATTGAATTTCACAAAGTAATTTTCACCTTTGAGTGCACAATGAGTTCTCTTCATAACCACTTTGTTTCCTCTTTTAAACTTCAATGTTCTACAAACAATTACTGCATACTCATTGAGATTCATGTTCTCCTCTACTCCAAGATTAAATTTCACCATCATCAAGCTTCCAGCCCATTTGACAAAACAAGGAGCCACGAGTCTATCGCTAACCTTTTTCAGTCTCCATTTGTAGAAAACTATTGCCTTTGTTTCTTCTTTCTCCCCACTATTAGAACGTGTCTTGAAACTATTCCAAAGAACTTCTAGTCTCCTATCCTTAACTTTACACTCGAACCTTACAGCGAGTCCTATCTAAGCAAATTTTTCCAGACTTGAAATATGGATCCATAACTCTTATAAATAAGGACACATTTTAAAAAAAAATTAGTTGGTTTTAGTTTTAAAACAATAAACAATACCTTTTTACATTTACATATTATCAATAAACAGATAGCATTTTTAAGTTTAAGCAATTCTCGTTCAAAAACAAAGAAACAAGTGTTTTGTTTAGTTTCAGCCCAGAAAGTGTGGCGTACTTTATAAAAAGTGCGGCATACTTTTTGAGATTTCAGTTTTTTAAAATTTTTAATTTTTGCATTTTTATGTTTCTTATTTTTATTATATCCTGAATACGTTTTAAACACAACAAATATCAAGTTTTTAAGCATGATTATCATCAAACAAAGTTTTTTAATTATTTTTAAGTTTTTATTTTGCATAATATCAAAGTTAAGTGAGCAACACTTAGCAAATAAGAGATATACACAGGCATTTAGAAATTAAATAACCAAGTTATCAAATAATTCTTTTTGGTTTTTCTCATTTTAATGTACGTGTTATGACAATACAAGATTTTGACTACTATGATCATAAGGAATAGATTCCACATTTTCAAAATGGTCAAATTACAGTTTATGGGTTTAGGTTTGGTGTTTTGGTGTCCTTCTTCTTTTAAAAAAAATGTTTCTCTTTGTAAAAGGTGAAAAAGTGCGGCGTATTTGGCAAAAGTACGGCGTACTTTTGAGTTTTTTCAGAATAAATAATCTTGCCGCACTTTGATAATGTGCGGCGCACTTTCTGTGAAAAATAGGTTCAGTTTGCCAGAAAATTATACGGCGATTTTGCAAATTTAAGTTTTGTAATATAAAAGTGACTAATTCAAGAATAAAATCAATCCCCGGCAACGACGCCAAAAACTTTGATGTGTTATTAAAGCTTTAAATTTATAATACTAGTTTTATCCGATTCCAACTAACACACGGGTAAAGTATAAACCCTTGTTTATAGTATATGTTTAGGGTAAAACCAGGTCGTTCCACGGGATTGGTAATTCTAAAAGGAGTTGATTATATTATGAAAGGGGTAAATCTTATAGATTGTCATGATCTTAAGATTTCAAGGTACTTTAAGATATAAAATGATGTTGTTTGGGGTATGAGAGCAAATATGTATAAACTTGGATAGATAACGGGTTCAAGAATTAAAGTATAATCGATTAAAGAAACGGGTAGTTTACTAAAACGATTATCTATTTATTATAATCAAAAATCCTTTCGGCCTTTACTTTTGTTTACAAAAATACTTTAAGTTCAATTCAAGTTTAGAAAGTAGGAATATGAACTTTCTTAACCAAGTTCGTTAGACATGAGGTTAAGCGTTAAACCCTTTTACCCTTGGTTAATGATCATTTTTTAGCCAATCCTCACATGGCTAGCATCTAGTTGTCATAGACAAACAACTTCGAAATCAAGCACTTAGCCGGAGTCTTTTGACTTATATCCGGACTAAAATGAAGATCAAATGATGATTATTAAGTCCAAGTGTAAAAACATCAAGTTCATATTGATAGTTTCCAAAATTCACTAGTTATCTAAGTTTAATCTATAATTCCCTCATGATCTCCAAACTAACTGTTTAACTCACTCCATATTCATCAATTCTAAAAAACTATACCATGCCCCTTTGATATCCCCCAATTCAGAATTCATAATAATTAATAAAGAAAACGTGTTTTATACATAACTCTTAGCAAATATATTAATTCTCAAGAGTTTCCTCCCCCTTTGAACAATAATTCCAACATACCTTCTAAGGATCAAATGGGACTTTCCTCCTACTAAAACTGGTATGTCTGAAGAATATGGTTTATTCTTCACACTTCCCTAGAACAAGTTTCCTAACCTATTATAGATGATAAGATGAGGTATGAGAATGAGAATGAATTGCTTCAAGAGGTAATGATTTTATCCTCTTTCTAAATTTATTGCTCTATTTATACCTTGAGGAGGTTGTCATCAGTTTGGATAAAGTTTAGGCGAGAGTGGAAGGTTGCACAATCATTGCAATCATTTATGACTTAGGCAGTAAACCGGCAGCGAGAAGATGACCTTCCACTAGCGAAAAATTTATGTGCCGCACTTGGGTGTTTTAAATAAATGGCCATTCACTTCGTCTTCCTTTGAAGTACGCCGCACAAAAAATAATTGGTGCGGCCGAACCCCTAACTTTCTGTTTTTGTTCATTAACACCTCTTAAATTCTCTTCTAGATTCTTCATATAATGACCGTTAGTGTATTTAACGGGATTCTTTTGCATGTTTAGTCCTTTGCTTCATTCTTGGTCCTGATATGAATATTACACCACAAACAAGCAAACTTTGCAATATTTCATGCGTTAACACGTATATTTAATGTATTTTCAAGGGGTATTTTATGTATATTTGGAGCGTTATCAGTACGTCCGAAGAATGAAAAATTATCGATTGAATTATCCGGAGTTATTATGATCGTGAAGATGGTGAAAACTGAGTTTCGTAGTTAGTAAATGAATAAAAATTAGAAAAAAAATCGCCTAACAAAAAAGAGCGAGGCAAAGTTTGAAGATAATGTTTTGCAAAAAGCTATAGACCGATGGAATTATAATGAAGAATTAATTATTCGTTGATACGATCTATAGTCTACGATGTTGTAGTTTTGTAGTAGATTAATGTGGTAGATATCGCCACTTTTCCCTTGTAAAAAGTATTAAAGTTGTGGGATGTGATTGGGAAGTTAAACGTTGTTACGGGAATGTAACTCAGGTTGTTGTTTTTTATCTAAATGATAAGACGTGTGTAAAATAGTAGTGTCTTTTTTCATGGTAAACAGTCAGGAAATGTGAACTTGGTGCGTATTTTCATTGTAAATTATTATAAACCAAGTTTTAATTTTTTAAAACTCGATTTTCAACTTTACAAACGCAATAAACGGCAGACGAACCCGATTTATTGTGAGTAATGTAGTTATGGTAATTCGACGGGTCGTCCCAAGAGCTAAAGAGGCGGGTTACAAATTATGAGTATTAATGTTGCGTTGTCATGTTTAAAAGTTGTGTTTTGATAAAAAGATATAAAACTTATATTGAAATGAACTAGGTACGAAAGAAGAGGAAGGCGTACCGACCCTGTCCCATAAATTACTTCAGTAATTAAACTTTATGATTCACTGATTCTTACTTTATGTGAATAGCAAGTCAGGTATTGTTTTGATCATTATCTTAATTATCTCGCAATGCCCTGCCTCATAGTAATAAAGCAGCGGAGTTTGCTACCCACGGGTCTTGGTGTTGCGCGAAGCTAGCATAGGGGGGCAAGGCGGGAGGGGGTTTGGTTTGTGTCTCACAATCCCTTATCTAACATGTTTACATCTTGGTGATTGTTTAGGTTTGATTGCAGTATGGGTGTTGGTTTTAGTGATCTGATGGTGCCTTTATTCATTATTCCTTGTGGAAGTATTGCATTGACGGTTCTGCAATTTTGTGTTAGTTCATGTCAAATCTGCGGAGAATCGAAACATAAAATAGTTTGTGGTTCGGTGTAGAGGGGCATGAGGCGGGTTGGATGGACTGCTGCATAGGCTTACGTGGTAGTTGTGGGACAGGTGAGAGATTGGAATAAATAACAAATGACCCCTTGTGGAGAATAGTCACCCAACAGTCAACCCTGATTCATAAAATCTAGTGTTGTTTGTTTGAATGGATGTCCGACCCTCTTCTTATTTTATAGTCGGTAACTAGACTTTGGTTCGTGGGAGTCAGTGGATTAGTGTTCGTGTAGTAGGTGTAAGAACGTCCCACGCGTCACCGAGATCCGCTTACACAGGCCATTCTATTAATTAAGCATATTGTTACGGCGCATTTCCCTGTAATGGGGGGTTGCACTGATAACGGTCATTGATCGGTAACAGTTTTGTTGTGGGAGTACTCGGGGTATATGGCAAACATTTTTATGGGGGGGATATTTGCCTTAAGCTCTTGATCTTCTTCCTTTATGTTGGGATCGTACTGGGTTACGGCGGAACCGTAAGAGGTTTGGGACGGGTATATCACACATTTTATTAAGAATTTACAGAACGCTTCATATAGCGGCATTTACCACATGGAGGGGACGCTCAGCGCAGTATGTTAATCAGCAAGTTATGATAAAAAATTCTAGCCGAGATACGACTTCTATGGTATCTGTTTGAAATTTACATTGTTGATTTAGAATCAAAATCTGTATTTATATAACATTTGTTCCATAATTGCATCACAATGAAAACAGCTTGAATGTAAAGACTTCCAATGCACATCAAATTGTCAAGCTTCTATTCAACCCTATTTAATTACATGCCTTAAAAGTACGAAAGCGTCATTCATTAAGTGTGTGTAGGAATATGAGATCATATCATGGATAGTTTTAAATATGAAATTCGTAAAGTTTACATAGAGTTATATAGTATCCGACATGTGTCTACTTACAATTGAGTACTATGTTAAAATGTTTATACAAACTATGCTTACGGACACATTTGTATGTAGCTCTACCGCAAAAGTATATCTATAATTCTTTATGTCTTCAATAGATCTTTATAAGAGCAATGCATTAGACACATTTTATAGTCGACCATAAAACGTACCATTCATAATTTATCAAGGATTTTATAAAGATATGCTTGTAAGTTATTATTTAATGAACTAATAATATTGTTCCTTAATGTTCATGTATTCTTTGTTGGGGATACGCCCACGCTGTTTAATATGGTCCCACCGACATATATTCCGACATGTTTTACAGTTCATGTTTCCCAGATGATCGTATAGTCAATCTTTTGGTGTTTCATCCCGAAACGTTGGCTTCTTCAATCGCCAAGTCTAAGATATGACTACTATTTTAATAATAATTCTACCTTGTTGGACACTTCACGCTTTAGCTGTGCGTATTTACGCGCGATAGTTATCACCGAGACTATGGTTAGTTCAGGCAGCGCCGTGTCGAACTAGCTCTAATTCATTAGATCCATTCTTGGACATGCGCTCACCCTACCAATAGCCTGAATTTTACTAGTCTATGATTCGTGTGACGTATTAGAACTTAGTTTGTAAAAAGTTCCTGTATTTTGCATTTTAGGATCATAACTTATCCTTCTTTCGAAGTCGATAACAAATATAACTTTATTGT
The DNA here is from genome assembly GCA_026074375.1 of Tanacetum coccineum. Lineage (NCBI taxonomy): Eukaryota > Viridiplantae > Streptophyta > Magnoliopsida > Asterales > Asteraceae > Tanacetum > Tanacetum coccineum. The sequence goes on from BQNB010029938.1 coordinate 29,382, forward strand.
ATAGATCTAATTACTCCGATTTACCGTGTGTCCCCCTCCCTAAGATACACAGCTATCGCCGAATGCTATGTTATGTAAAACAGTATAGTATTCTTTATCAGTTACCTTGCGTGTCATTACCCTCCTAAGAACACCGGGCGATTTCTTTACCTAGGTCATATGTTTTAATAAAACTTATGTAACTCGCCATACGTCTTATCTGGATGGTCTCCTCTATAGACACACTTGTATTGGGCAGTAATTTGTTGTTTATTCAGTTCTAATCTCTTGCCTAGCTAATCCGAGGTATATCTATTTCTCATAGTTAATAGTATGTATTTGATGACACAGAAGACGAATATTCCTTTACTCAGTTAGTTCTAAGATAATGCTTATTGGCCATAGCGAGACTATGCAAATAAGTATGATAAATCAATTTGTTAATCGAATCATCGTAAATATTGTAATTATGTAAACAAGCATGTTCTCACCTCTAACTCATCTGTAAAACGGAAAGTACAACATGGGCCTATAATTCACAAAATCTCTCTAAATTAAACATTCTGCCTTGTTATATAGATTGAACTATGATGGTAAGTATGAAGAATTGTAGACAAGACATGATCCCCCTCAGTCGGTTATTATAAACATTCAAAGAGACTTGAAGCAAATCTGAGCGCTATGAACTCACTAGTGATTAATATAGACCGAACAATATGAGTCATTATCCACATTAAATCACCAATGAATCTGGCAACAATCTCGACACGAACCTATTACATTATGTCGTTCGATTATATACACGTACACTAAGTTTACGACCTAACGATTGGTACAATCGTTAAGACACGAAATCAATTAGCATCTTTTTATAATGACTTAGTACTAGTCCATCTATACATGTGCATGGAAGAATCCACGCCTTCGGACAGTTCAATAACACCTTACACTACTCATAGTACTTCATTTATGTTATATATACTATTGTTTCGTCAATTCTAAACTTGTATCTTTCTAATATTTAAGGAAGTAGACTATTTTTAGACTATTCTAGTTTATCAGATCCGATATTAGATGATCTGTTAAAATATTATAAGTTGATTTAAATAATTCTATTGAAATGCTCGACTCATTAGTATTGGACCCGTATTATCTTAACTATTTAAGAGCTTAGACAATCCGGTCGCCGCTTCTAACAAGTCAATTTTCAATTTACGAACGCTCACCTTTTATCTGAATGTTTGCCGTGGCTAAGCTTGAAACGACTCGAAAGTGCTCGAATCGTTTGTAATGTAATAATTCTGCTTCAGATTTAATAATATTAAAATTAATTATTTTTCTACTAAAGTATAAATAATTTCGATATTCGTTCCAGTTCTTCGTTTATTTAGAGTTACCATATCCCGATTTTATGTCTAAACGTCTGTCAAAATATAATTAGTGTTATTATTTGTAAAACAAAGTCTAACTTATCAAAGTCAACGACGTCCCGATATCTCATGTATTGTTGTTTTTCTGCTATTAATTAAATCCGTTAATAAAAGAGATCGACTCACAGTCCGTTCTTTCGTTCAATTCTCGTCTAAGCTCCATATCTAACAACAGTGTCTCTTTATGCTCCTATTATATTTCTTATTATCTACTAGCTTCTTACTAATACAATTATATTTATCATCGACGCCGCACGTTCTCAACAGATTTCATCACATATATATTTACCGATCATATATATGAAAACAAGATATAATATAATTTTGTTGGTTAACAACAACTCACTTTAGTTCTCGGATTGTCATCACAATTCAACGCACCCGTTTCCCGTGTTACCAATCCATCGAACCCGAACAAACCTCCCAGCTGTACCCCGGCTGGTTATCGCAGCCAAACACACGCACCCGAACCTCGGTTGATGGACAGCCATAACGCGTACCCGTTAGTGCGTGAAGCTGTTAAGCCAAACGCCCCTTGGGCAACTTTTGACAGCCCAAAACGCACCCCTTCGTTTCTGTAACTAAATCCTAAATCCAAACGCAACCCCACCCGCTAGCCACAAAACCTATAAACAAAGCCCCTTTTATGGTATTAAAGGTCACTTCACTCTTTCTTGTATTGATTTCCCATAATCATACGCACCCTGTTGGTTTTTATAACCGAACCAACACGCCCTTGTTGTGGTGAGCTGCCACTCCAACCCACCTTAAGACGCCCTTTTTGTTGTCCTCTCTAAACCAAACGCACCCTTTGAGTCCCTCTCTTAAACCAATCACACCCTATTTGGTGTTAATAACCATACCCCCAACACTCCTATTTCTGTCATAAGAACCAAACGCACCTAAATCTTGGTATTTCATCAAAACAAACCCACCCCCATAATTGTTATAATCCCACACGAACACCCCAACGAATCCAACGCACCCTAGTTTCATCTAAACCAAACACACCCTAAACCCGCTGTTTCGACAGCCAAACCCGACACCCTTCCCGGCTGTCCACAGCCAACTCGACACCCTCCCCTCGGCTGTCCCGACCCCACAAACCTACGAACCCTTGTGGTGGGTTGACTGCCACCTAAACGCAACCCTCGTCGAGTGTTAATCCAAGCCAGACGCAGCCCCCCCTGCTGCCAACCAACAAAACGCACCCTAGTTTGCGACACAACCTAAATAAACATCCCCCCCTGCTGTTGTTAACGAACCACACTCACCCTTCGCTTTTATAAACTAAACCAAACGCATCCTACTCGGTGCAAAACTCAAAACAAACACCCCTAATTGCTATAAACCCAACGCACTCTTTGGTTGCTAACCCAACCCGACGCACCCCTTTTCGGGGCTGACCCGAACCCACAAACCAACGCATCCTTGTGGATGTAAAAATCAAAATCAACCCGCACCCTTGTTTCTATAACAAAACCAAACGCACCTGTTGTTGGTGGTTATAAAACCATACGCACCTTATTCGAGTGTAAACCACAAAACCAAACGCCCCTTTAGGGTATTCGGTACAAACAAATGCACCCTCGGTGCTATTACCACCACCCGACGCACCCTCGAGGAGGTGGTCGCGGTGGTGCTTGGCATGAGTAGAGGTGATGGTGCGTGGTGGTGTCGGTATGATGATGATTATGACGACGGTGGTTTCGGCGGTGGTGATGGTTATGATGATGATGATGGAACGATGATGATGAGGATGATGGTGGTAGTAGTGGCGCGTGGCGTGACGACAGCGGGTGGTGGTGGTGGCGAGTGGAGGCGTGTGAGGTAGTGGGTCGGGTAGATCCGGTCGTGAGGACCATTCTTGGAGTTGATCGGAAAATACCGCCGGAAAAGTTTTCCGGCGGCGGTTGGCCGGAAAAGTGGGCGGCCGGAGGTGGGGAGAGCTCGCCGGAAATAATGGGGAGGGAGAGAGAATTTATGAGGTGTGTGTGTGTTGATAGAGATGGAAATGAATAAATGTATAAATTTTTGTTTATATATAGAAATTATAAAATGAAGTGGCAAGTTGATAATAGTCCGGGGTTCGTTTTGTAACTTTTTCATATACTTTTTGATAAAAGCGGTTCGGGACTCATTTGAGCGACTTAACGGATGATTCAACTCTTGAAACTTGCGCCATTGTTTTCCGAATCATTTTTCTGATAAAAATGAGTATTTACTTGATAATGTTTCATAAATATTTTATAATATTTAATAAAATATCTGTTATTCATTTTGTGAACCGGTTTCGTCTTGTCCGAAATAAAAATTGGATTGCACTCGGTATTCGCGTTTTCGCAACGCTTTTAATTAAAATGATAAAATGATGACTAATTTATTTAATATTTTTATTAAATAAATACTGATAATTAAAAACAAATTTAATTGTTTTTGTGTGTCCGCGTTGTATATTGTTCGAATAATGTTTGCGGTGCTGTTTTAGCCTTTTTCGGCTCGTTTCCAGGTCTCGAGCAAAACTGTTAAGTTGTCAGGAATGTCGTTTCACATCGAATTGCTTTAGGGTCCGAGCTGTGAAAACGTGATTTAGATGGTTGTTTTTGTAAGTCAAGCCAGACCTAAAAGTCAAAGGGATAAAATAGTTATCTTAAAAATCCGAAAATTCTCAGATGTTACATACTCCTTTAGCCTTTTCACTTGCTTACATATTTTCATGTCTTGGTATTCGGATATTATGACCCTCGAGGCCTTCTTTGGACTGGTATAGCACCACAACATGCATCGTGGTAGGGATCATACCTAATTCCACGATGGTTGTTCTTCCCAAGAGCATGTTTTATGGTGTGGAGAATCGAGTCATACGATCAAGAATGTTATATGTTTACTCCTATGATGTGGTGCTTCTCCCATCGTTGTTCTAAGGCTAGTATCTCCTAACGGGTTCATTTGCTCACCGGAAAACCTTGAGAGAGTGGTGTACACAATCTCTCCTTCTTTCTCTAACCTCCTTTCACAGCCTTAGAAAACAGTGTTCATATATGATATCGCATGCCGCTCTGTTATCCAGGAGAAATCTACCCACGCGCCTTCTGTATACCAGCATGCTTATCAAAATTGGATTGACTGACGAGACTCTGTTACGGATCAGGGGAAATATCATTTCCTCCACCCTCATTATACTCGAAGGCTCCTTTCTCTTCAAAGGATTATTTACCACACCTAGCATTAAAATGGGTTCCTCCTTCTCTTATGTGACAACTTCCCCTTTAATGGTTGATAAGTGTAAAATACACATATCCATTTATGCTTAAAATAACCCAAATAAACCCAAAACAGTCCAAAAATAGCAAAAATATGCTTGTTTCTGTGTTCTGTGTGTGCAGGTACGGATATATCAAAAAAATCACATGAAAACCGTCAAAAGCAAGCAAACACGGACACGAGAACGGATGAGTGAACAAAAGCCGGAAGCAAAGCCAGAAAAAGTCAAAACCCTCAGTCAAAGTGGTCAAATCATGGTCAACAAAAGTCAACAAGACCCAAAATATTCCACTTTAGCCCCTCAACTTTCAGAAAAATTCATAAATGGTCCCTAAACCCAAATGGGCCTTACCCGGATCCTTAAGCCCAAAACCCTAGCCCATTGCCTTTTTCATAAACCACAAGGGCCAGTTTTGCAAATTCTAAAACTAGTTTATAACTAAAAAGAGTAAAAAGAAAGAGAGGGACTCAAATTGCCAACTCCCCAAAAGTTCAAACCGTTTTACCCATTTTCAGTTATAAAAAGGCGCGAAGGGAATTTTACTATTCACCGTCTTCTTTGTTTCACCATGGGTCAAATTCAGAGGGCTTTTCACAATTAAGGGGTGCTTAAGTCAATTCAAGTGAAGTACAAAGAAATGGCAGGGACAAATGGGTCAAATCAAAGCATCTCATAACCTCTCTCAAGCTCTAGGCCACGTCAGCAATGGTGAAAGCACAAGTATATGTGGGTTTTGTACTAGACTCTCTCACAAAAGAAGCACAAGCTGTCACATCAAGGAATGACAGCTTGGCAATCCTTGAGTGCACACAATTTGATCAAACGGCTATTAATCATTTGGAAATGATTAGAAGATTCAAGGGTTGAGATTGAAAGATTGGAGAGCAAGGCAAGAGGGTCTGGAATCTTCACCAAATGGCTATAAATAGAGCCTCACTCTTCACACACACACACACTAAAGAAGGTATTGTTTTAGGTCATAAGATATCTAAGTCCGGAATTGAGGTCGACCGAGCAAAAGTTGATGTGATTGCTAAACTCCCTCAAAGTAGCTTAAACAAAACACCCCTTTACCATTTTGACAGATTTAAAAAACTTCATAAATTGCAAATCTAACTAATAAGCACTAACTATCAGATTATTTTTAGCTTATAACAACCCTAACTAACATGAATTAACAACTGATTAAGCATTAATCTAAGATTTAAGCTTATTTTCTACTATTTTTGGTTTTTTAAGGTTTTTAAGACACTTATATTAAAGACTATGATCTAAACTAAGAAAGTCAAAAACAGATAAACAACTATGATTATTAAGCTAGTTAAAACTCAAATAAGCACTAATAAGCAAATTAAATAAGCAAATAAGCAGATCTAAGTTTAGACAGCTATAAAACTAATATTCAAAGTAAGAAATTAAAGGAAAACTTACAATGCCTCTAGCTAAACAAGAGGAACCAAATATGGCAGCTACAAGCTCCCTAGCTTATTAATAAGCTAGGGTATAAGTCCTTGGGGATCCTTCCCTTTTAGATCCCCCTTCCATAAGCTCAAATCCAATGAATTCCATGGTAAATGTAAGTTAGACTGTTTTAAGGTTTAGAAAGGATTATTTCTGAATTGATTAAGCTCTATTTCAGCTTATAGACTGAAAGAGCTTATTAAGAGCTTATTGAGAAAATTTGGCTTAATTTAGAGAGCTTATGAAAAAGAGACTTGGAGAGATTAAGAACAACTGAATTTCATTAATAAAAAGCTTGCTTACAATACTTTAAAAGGAAAATTACAAGATTAAAAACAACATTAAGCTAGGAATTTAAAATTTAAGCTAAAACTAAATTAAGGCTACGTGTGTGTGTGTGTGTGAAGAGTGAGGCTCTATTTATAGCCATTTGGTGAAGCTTCCAGACCCTCTTGCCTTGCTCTCTAATCTTTCAATCTCAACCCTTGAATCTTCTAATCATTTCCAAATGATTAATAGCCGTTTGATCAAATTGTGTGCACTCAAGGATTGCCAAGCTGTCATTCCTTGATGTGACAGCTTGTGCTTCTTTTGAGAGAGAGTCTAGTACAAAACCCACATATATTTGTGCTTTCACCATTGCTACGTGGCTTTGAGCTTGAGAGAGGTTATGAGATGCTTTGATTTGACCCATTTGACCCTGCCATTTCATTATACTTCACTTAAATTGACTTAAACACCCTTTAATTGTGAAAAGCCCTCTGATTTTAACCCATGGTGAAACAAAGAAGATGGTGAATAGTAAAATGCCCTTCGCGCCTTTTTTTCTTTTTATAACTGAAAGAGGGTAAATCGGTTTGAACTTTGGGGAGTTGGCAATTTGAGTCCTTGTGTTTGGATCCCCTTTTTTCTAGTTATAAACTAGTTTCAGTAATTGCAAAACTGGCCCTTGTGGTTAATGAAAAGGGAAATGGGCTAGGGTTTTGGGCTTAAGGATCCGGGTAAGGCCCATTTGGGTTTAGGGACCATTTATGAACTTTTCTGAAAGTTGAGGGGCTTAAGTGGAATATTTTGGGTCTTGTTGACTTTTGTTGATCATGATTTGACCACTTTGACTGAGGATTTGACTTTTCCTGGCTTTGCTTCCGGCTTTTGTTCACTCTTCCGTTCTCGTGTCCGTGCTTGCTTGCTTTTGACGGTTTTCATGTGATTTTTGATATATCCGTTCCTGCACACACAAAACACAAATACAAGCATATTTTTGCTATTTTTGGTCTGTTTTGGGTTTAATTGGGCTATTTTAAGCATAAATGGATATGTGTATTTTACACTTATCAACTCGTTTCTTCATTTTTATCTATTGTAAACCCAAAACAACACTCAATTAAGTTGTAATAACTTAATTTAAAACATTCTCAATCATATTCCATCATTATTACATCAATTCACTCCAATTATAAGCAAAACGAATCCAAGAAACCCTAATTGTGCCCTAATTTGAACTTTGACCTGTTTATTCATTTCCTACCCATTTTAACCCAAACCACCTATCAACTTTTGATTATAATCCTTAATATAAGTCTTAGGATCAGTAACCTATCATTCTTAATCAAATATACACGAATTACAAGCTAGAAAACTCAATCCAAACCCTAATAAGCCCTAAATGTACCCGTATACACCTTTCTTTCATTTTAACCCATTCCAAAGTCCTATATTGCAATCAAGCACCTCCATGACTAAGATAATTCATACCTAAGCTGCTTAAAAGCACCTCACACAAATATCTACTTCATTTATAGATTAAAAATTGCACATGGCTTCCTTTTCCTTCCTTGTTTAGCCGCGGCATCACCAAAGCAAACCAACTCATCAAAGCTAGCTTCCAGCTTAACCAACACATCCAATAGACCCTCCTCATAATCCTATAGACCTCCTACATGTCCTAACCAGACCACATAACCTCCCTTGGCCTCCAAGTTCAATTCGCCTATAAATAGAAACCATAACACTTCATTTTTCTTCATCTCCCACTTCCTCCTCTATAACCCATACATAGAAGCAATCCTTTTCTATAATAGATCCTAAGAGGTCTTAAGAAGGCTCAAGTTCAGAAAGGAAGCAAAAGAAACCAAGAAACGAAGCCCCAGAGTCGTTATTCTAGGCGTACGAAGCTAAAAGTCTCAATTCTGACCCGTTTCTAAGCTATAATCTCAAGACCAGGTTCTATAACCTTATATTCTGTATTCATACCTTTATAATGTTCATATGATCATGCTAAAATCATAATATAAAGCTTTGAACTCAAAAACCTATGTGTTATACCTTTTTGATCCAAAACCGTACACCCGAAACCCTAATTTTATGTTTTTGCTTAATCTATAAGCTAAGCTTGTAAAATATTGTTATAATATATCCCAATAAGCTTAACTAACATTAAAATAAGTGCTTTGATAAGTCATGAAAGAATTTGAGCTTAAAACCCGCGCGTTTACGTTTTGAAACCCTAATTTGACCTGTTTTGCTTCCTAGCTTAACGAATCGTTATTTTAAACTTTCATTATGATAAACCTTCATATTTTATCTTATATTAATAAGTTATAACCTTTAAATGACTTTTAGAATGTTAAAATAAGCTTTCATGGCAATTCGGACTTGTTTTACAAAAGTATTCCATGCAAGGGGTATATATC
>BQNB010029938.1:42084-55326 GCA_026074375.1 Tanacetum coccineum
CAACATGCTGACCCACAGGAGCTACAAGAGCAGGAGGAAGTGGCTGCTCTAGGTAATTCAACTTATCATCAATTGATAGTACAATTGTTAGGATCACATAAATGGACCCGAACAAAGAAGCTTCGGTCACTCGAAGATACAAGACAAAAGTCTAGCTCGTTAGTTGGTTAATTAATTAATGTTTATTAATGTAATTGGGCTGACAAAGAAAAAGCCTAAAAAGTCCAACCAAAAGCCTAGAATGGGCAGAACCTTGTTAGTATAAATACACCTATTTTAGTCAAAATTAGGTTAGACATTAGAGACATCATAGTTAGTCAATATTATTATTAGGGTTGCTAGCCACCAAAAGGTTTTCTTTCAATCATCAATAAAAGTCTTTATTTTCCTGCATCTTGATTCTACACATCGTTGTTAAGGTTTGTATGAATGATCATGGAACCTACATTTGGTATCAAGAGCCTTCAAGATTGATGATTTGATTTGGTTTGTGTTTCTATTTTTTATTCAGAAATAAAAAATAAAGAGGGATCCGAATTTGTTTGTGTGTTTGCTTTCATTCTTGATTCATAGATGGTTTATGTTTAGATCTAATATCATAATAACCATCTCGTTAGCAATCAAGGATTCGGCGATTTTTTTTTGGTGGTTCGAAAATAAACAAAAAAAGAGAAGAAAACCAAGTATTGATCTTGTTTTGTTGGTTCGGTAAAAGATAAAGAACAAGGACGCAAGGAAGATCGTGACAACCAAACCAGTTCAAACCAATCAACGAACAACCGATCTAGTTCAAGCTAAGGAAATCGAACAAGTATATTGCTTCTTGAACCGAAGGAGTAGAATTCAAAGACCAACCGATCTAGTCTACCTCTTAGTGAGCTGAACTAGTAAAAACTAGTTGGAACCGAACTAGTATAATATGTTAGGAAATAGATTGTAAAAGACTTAATACTGATAGTATAACAGTTAAGTCTGGTAGTATTAGTTAGTTCTAGCAGTACTAAGTTAATACTGGCAGTACTAAGTTAAGTCTAGCAGTACTAAAGTTAGTACTGGTAGAATAGTAGTACTATAGTTAGTACTGGTTATATTTAGTTAAGTCTGTTTATATAACAGAATAGTAATAGTTATCTTAGAGATATCTTAGGAGATATCTTAGGAAAGGATATGCCTTATCCTTTCACACGTTTTGTAAAGCCTGCTAGTGTTTTCCTTGGTGTATAAAAGGAACCCTACGGCATAGAGTTTTATATATGTAATAGAAGAATTGAAGCTTAAGAGAAATCAATAGCAAAATTAGTATTATTGTTCTTCTTAATTCTTGTGTTAAGATTCCGCATTAACACTTGATATTCATAGTCAGTGTCTCTCACATAGTTGATTTGGATTTATTCAAGTTAGCTATTGTCTTTCAAAGGCTGTATAGATCCAAATACAAGGACAGGGAAATAGATTGTAAAAGACTTAATACTGGTAGTATAACAGTTAAGTCTGGTAGTATTAGTTAGTTCTGGCAGTACTAAGTTAAGTCTGGCAGTACTAAGTTAAGTCTAGCAGTACTATAGTTAGTACTGGTACGGTAGCAGTACTATAGTTAGTACTGGTCGTATTTAGTTAAGTCTGTTTATGTAACAAAATAGTAATAGTTATCTTAGAGATATCTTAGGAGATATCTTAGGAAAGGATATGCATTATCCTTTCACATGTTTTGTAAAGCCTATTAGGGTTTCCTTGGTGTATAAAAGGAACCCTACGGCATAGTGTTTAGCAGAACAAGCCTAATAGAAATCAATAGCAATATACGAAGTTAGTATTATATCGTGTTCTTCTTAATACTTGTGTTAAGATTCCGCATTAACACTTGATATTCATAGTCAGTGTCTCTCACATAGTTGATTTGGATTTATTCAAGTTAGCTATTGTCTTTCAAAGGCTGTATAGATCCAAATACAAGGACCTACATGTCCTTTTATCGTGCTTCTTGGGGCGTATTTGACGCCATAGGGTTCGAGCTTTATTCCCCACTTAGCCAATCTTCCTATTGCTTCTCGATTGTTTAATATTTGACTTATGGGTTTGTATGTGATAACCTTTATTGTATGGCCTTGTAAATACCTTCTCAATCATCCAGCAGCATGTACTAGTGCTAGAACTTGCTTTTCCATCGGTGGGTAATTAATTTCGGCATCCTGCAGCGTTCTGCTTACGTAATGGATTGGGGCTTGTCCCCCATGTCTTTCTACTAATAAAACGGCGCTGATTGCTTCGTTGGCCGCTGATAGGTAGACCATGTGTTCTTCTTCCTTCTTTCGAGCTGTTAAAGTTGGTAGCTTCGCTATACAAAGCAAAGCACACAATAAGGTTAAGTCTGGTTTACTGTGCCTACAGTACTTGGCCTCCTTCTACTTCTTCAAGCCAATATTCCGAAAAAAGAAGTTCTAGCTGGTTTTGCTGATGGAAGGTTATCTATCCCTCTTTGCCAAACATCAGAGGACCGGGACTTGCTTCATGAAGAATCTGGATCAAATTTGATGATTTAGATATAGAAGAGATGGGACATAACTGCAATAGCAATGATAGCCTATTCAAATTGAAGAAGTTCTATAAGAAAAACAGGAAGGAGAGTCGTGTGGTTGGAAAAACAACCTGATGGCTTTGACAAAATGAACTTGAAATGCTTCAATTGTCACAACACAAGTCCACTTGGCTATGGAATGGTACAATGCAAAGTGGAACACATGATGGAAAGAAGAAGAGAAGCGTCATTTATCAACATAAGTAAGCTGGAAGCAAGAGAATAATCAGATTGGGCTTGCTGACAAAGGATGATGTGATTGTCAATTAGGGAGAACATACTGACAGTATGAAAAGGAAAAATCATCCACTTGTGGCTATTCAGCCCCTCAATTAATGAGTAACTTTGTAGTCTAAAACTTGCATTAGATTCAGAACAATACCCTAAAAACACTGTGTGTATGAACAAATGAATCAGTTAGGTGATCAAGAATGTACAAAATACCATGCCTATATTGTCAAGCTGTTAAGAAACTAAAAGCTCAACTTGTTACTTTTCAAAACAACAACTTTCTCTAAAGGAAAACTACATTTCAGGCTAAAGTGAAATATATGAAAAAGATAAAGCTTAAAAGATTAGAATAATAGGAATGAAAAGATGTAAAAGAAAAGGAACAATTGCAGAAAACATTAGATTCATGAAAGATTCTTCCAAAAATCTTTGGAGATTTAATTAATTCTCTGGCATGAGTTCAATTAGTAAAGTTTGGCTTATGAATTTGAAATACAATCAAACACTGAGTTCAAAGTATGAGAAGAAATGATTTTTTCTGTTTTTAATTGTTCAAAATGATTCATTTGTGAAACCTAAGTACAGTATATTTACAAAGACTAATAATTTTAAAGGTGTTCACCATCCTTTTAAGTGGAGATTATACTCCTAAACACAAGAAGAAATTGATGAGTCTTTATATGTTTATGGTAAAAAGGGACCTCAAGAGCCTGAACCCAATGTATCAGATGATAGATCCAGTGAATATTCTACCTGTCAATCTAATGACAGTGCAAGATCTATTGGAACTTCCTCTGAACATTCTGTTGATCCTGAATCTTAGATTTCTAAGTGTACCTCCAGAAGTGTATGTGTCCTACACCTATAACAACAATAAAAAAAGGGTGTGTCTGATCCCAAAATCAAAGAAGTTGAACCTAGTTTGAGTTTTCATACATAAAAAACACTATACAACCAATCCAAGATCAGGGCAACACCTAGAAGTTATATAGAAATAATTGAATGCTATGATTGAAAGAGAACTAGGGAAGGGGGGGTTTTTTTTTGATAAAACTCCCCTTTTCACAAGAAGAAATATTTTAGTTTGTGAGTAGTACTAAGTGTCAATTGAATTAAAATTGATGACTATTATGAAAAGAAAATGCAAGAGATGGCCGAGGTTAAGAACCAAAGGGTTTTAAAACTTGTAATAGTGGTGACAAAAACCAAGTAGGACAAATGCAAACAGGGTTAAATCATTATAAAAAATTTGTTCCTAGATCAGTTACAGCTTAATGCTGGTAGCCAAACCATTAATTCTGTTAGGCCTAATATTAATACTGGTAGGACAAACATTAATTCTGTTAGGCCCAAGAAATAATACTGAGAAGACAATGTTAATCCTGTTAGGCCTAAGTTTAATACTGGTAGTTCTAATGTAAGACTTGTTAGATCTAGACAGCCAGTTCCTAACAAGAACTTAAACAGCTTCAGTCCTAAAAGACCACAGGTGAATTAATTTAATAAAATAGGGCATTTTTCCAAATCATATTCATTTGTAAGAAGACCCTTTGCAAAAACTACAACACAAATGTCTCATTCTAATGCTGTAAAGGGAAATTGGGGATCTGCTATTAAGACCTCAGCAGGTTATAATTGGAGGAACTCTAAACCAAACGTTAATTGTGACAGTGGACCAACTTTTATTAGAACTGTGAATGCTAAAGGTCCACAAGGCAGACCCAAGCCTGAAAAGGCCTGGGTCCCTAAGAGAAACTAATTTTCTCTTCTTCATGTGCAGGATCATCCACTGAAGAACATGGTAGATAATGTATATTTGATAGTGGATGCCAGGGCGAACATGAAAGGTACAGGAATCAACTGGATTAAATTTGAAGAATCAAATGGGGGATCTGTTACCTTTGAGGTAGCAAAGGCTACATATCGGTAAAAGAAAAATAAGAGTTGGTAATTTATATTTTAGATAGTGTGTCTTTTGTAAAGAATTATGGCATTTTTAACCTTTTCTCAATATCACAAATATGTGAAAAGCAGCACATGGTTCGTTTTAACTGAAAACAGAATGTCTTGTGCGTCTTCTGACTTTAAGATGCCTGATAAAATCAGAATAACTTTTAAAGGTCCCTATACACCACCAATATGTCAGTTTTTGAATGAAGACACCTACTCTTGCAAAAGGTTTTGCCTGTTTGAATTGCAAAAGCCCCATCTGAGAATCTAAATTATGGCACAGAATGTTAGGTCCATATCAATTTAAAAATCTCAAACAAACTTGTGAAGGGAACCTTGTAAGAGGTCAACCTTCTAAGGTTTTCAAAAAATGACCATGACATTTGTTACCTGCCATAAAGGTAACAACACAGGGGGCCTCCTGCAAGTGCCAAATTAGAAAGACTTGATCACTGAGCCCATACACACCTGCATAAGGATCTTTTGGTCCTACTTCTATCTGTAAAAAAGCATTAACCAAGCAAGTTTTGCATTGTAATTACTGATGATTTTACCAGATTTAGTTGGGTATATCTTTTTTACCTCAAGATGAAACTATTGGCATACCTTCAGAACTTCATTAGAAGATTAAACACACTTCGTCCATAGGTAAAAATCATTAGATCGAGATAAATGGCACTGAATTAAGAATAGAGATATGCCTTGAATTTTTGTGGGAACAAGGGAAATAAAACAAAGATAGCAATGCCAGAACTATCACAACTGAATGGAGTTGCTGAACAGAATGATCAAGACCCTAATTGAGGCTGCCTAACAACAATGCTAGCAGACTACTCTTAAAACTACTTTTTGGCAGAAAGCAGTTAGTACTGCTGCTATATTTTTTAATAGGGTAAGAGTGACTAAACCCTCAAAACAAAACTCCTTTGAGATTTTTGTTTTGGCCACAACCAATTATCAGCTAATAATACCTTTTGGGTGTCATTTTACAATTTTTATATACTCTTAGTGTACTTGGCAAGTTTGATGGAAAATCAGATGAGGAGATTCTTAAGTTGGTTACTCTCTAAAAAGCAAAGCCCTATAGGTTTATAATTTCTATAACCAATAAGAGGTAGGAAGTAAATCTGCATGTTAATTTTCTTGAAGATAAACCCAATGTCAAAGGAGTAGGGTATAGATGGATGTTTGATATTGATTATCTTACTGATTCTATGAACTATATTCCTGTATCTTTAGAGAATCAAGCTAACCCACATGCAGGTGCTTCAGAAGTAACTAACAGTGCAGGTACTTCACAAACTCTAAGTTTTAATGCCTCTGAGGAAAAAGATGAGGATGTAGAGCTTATTGTTGTACCTTCAACTGTGAGGAATACTGAAGAAAAAGCTGAATCAAGGAAATCTTCCACAAATTCAAAGAAAGAAGAGATCTTGACAGAACTTCAACAAGAGAAGAAGGCTTCTTCTACTGATACTTCAGAAGATATTCCTAAGATTCTAGCTTTTAGAAGAGAGTTGGAAGAAATTGCTCTAAAGCATTTAGGAAAAGTATCTGAAAACACCACTACCAGTACTCCTTCAGTTAATACTGGTAGTGAGCCAGTTAATACTGGTAGTTTTGATCCTGATGATTCACCTATGCCAGAGCTCGAAATCTTTCACAAGTCTGAGACAGGAATTTTTGATGAGGCATCTTATGATGAAGAGAGGTTGTTTGATAACTGATTTCGAACAGCCTACCAACAAAATTGAAGTCAATCCTACTTCTACACTTAGGATCATTAATATTCCACCATCGAAAGTCAAAATCCTTGTGATTCCTCAAGTCAGACTTTGCAAACAAGAAGCAAAGTACAAACAAAAAAATCAGGAGCTCATGCACTTTTCAGCTTTATTCAAAAGCAGCAAAGAAACAATCACAAAGATCAACAACGTTGTTTATTTGCCTGTTTTCTATCTCAGGAGGAACCTAAAAAAATTTCTGAAGCTCTACAAGATGACAGTTGGGTTCAAGCCATACAAGAGGATTTGTTACAGTTTAAGCTGCAACAAGTATGGGTACTTGTAGATCTACCTCACGGAATGAAGGTGATTGGTACTAAATGGGTCTATAGAAATAAAAGAGATGAAAGAGGCATGGTTGTCAGAAATAAGGCAAGATTGGTGGCCCAAGGATACACGCAGGAAGAAGGTATTGACTATGATGAGGTTATTGCACCTATGGCAAAAATAGAAGCTCTCAGGTTATTTTTAGCCTTTGCCTCATTTATGGGGTTCATAGTCATACAAATGATGTAAAAAAAGTTGCCTTTCTGTATGGCACTATAGATAAAGAGGTTTATGTCTTACAACCTCCTGGCTTTGTTGATCCTAATCACTCTAAGAAGGTTTATAAAGTAGTCAAAGCTTTGTATGGACTGCATCAAGCTCCTAGAGCTTGGTATGCTACTCTATCAACATTTCTAGAGAAGCATGGATACAAGCGGGGTACGATTGACAAGACATTATTTATTAAAAGGGAAAAGAAGGATATCATGCTGGTTCAAGTGTATGTTGATGATATCATTTTTGGATCTACCAAAAATCTTGAGTGTGATGAGTTTTGAAGCCTGATGAAAAGCAGATTTCAGATGAGTTCTATGGGAGAACTCCACATTTTTTCTTAGGGGTTTACAAGTCAAACAGAGCAAGGCCAAGAATCGTTCATATTCAGGACAAGAATTTTAAGCTAAGAATACTCAAGAAATTTGTCTTGTTTTTAAAAAAATTTTTTTTAGTGAAAACTGCAATTTACCCCCACGGAAGACCAAATTGGCAATTGAACAAGAGATGAGCAGCTGTGATGTGATCGTGCACTATACCAGATCCAAGATAGGTATCTCTCATGTAATTTAACTCTGCCTCTAGCCTGATATAATGTAATGCAGTTATGTGTTGTTCACGTTTTTTTAGTCCTCCCAAGAACTTCACCTCCAATTGTAGTTGAAGTAGAATCTATAAGTACCTTAAGGGCAAACCACATTTGGGCTTATGGTATCCTAGAGAATCACCTTTTGACCTGGAAGCATTCTCTGACATGATTAGAATGGGTCCCAACTTGACAGAAATCCATAACAGGTGTTTGTCATTTCTTAGATAAGACTTATCTCATAGGCAATGCAAGAAACAGACCAAGTGGGCTACTTCTACAACTGAAGCAAAATATGTAAGCGGCTACAAATTGCTGAGGACAAGTATTGTGGGTTCAAAATCAATACTGGACTATGGTTTTCAATTTCATGATACCAGAAATCCACATGAAAATAGAAATGGCACAATCTTCATTGAGAAGAACCCAGTGTACATTCCAAGACAAGCACATAGAGAATACTCCACCATTTTATAAGAATTGTTATAGAAAAGCACATTAGTGTGGAGAAAATACACACAGACTTAAAATGTAGCGACCTATTGAATAAACCTTTTTGATGGACCACGGTGTTTAAATTACTTAGTGATTAGTATTTGGATGGGTAAACTCATATCCTACATTTAAGGGGAGGCTAAAATGTATAGTGTGCATACTTCTGGTATTTATTTTAACTAAAATCTCTTAAGTAATAGTAATACTCGGTAGTTAATAGTATTAATTCTGGTAGTTAATAGTATTAATTCTGGTAGTTAGTAGTATTAA
This sequence comes from Tanacetum coccineum, assembly GCA_026074375.1. Lineage (NCBI taxonomy): Eukaryota > Viridiplantae > Streptophyta > Magnoliopsida > Asterales > Asteraceae > Tanacetum > Tanacetum coccineum. Next base: position 50,516 of record BQNB010029938.1, read on the forward strand.
TTCTGGTAGTTAGTAGTATTAATTCTGGTAGTTAGTAGTATTAATTAAGGTAGTTAGTTTAAGTTAACTCTGTCTATACAAACTTCTGCAGCATGTTTTTCTTTGTTTTAGATTACTTCATGCAGGAATAGCATGGATTTACAGACATAAGGTATAACAACCCAAGAATTTTCATCAAATGCAAAACCTATTTTACTATTATCACAATTATATGGGGAAATTTTTTGCTTTATTACATTACTTGCATTGTCAATATCTCAGTATGTCATGTAACTTACATAACTAAAGTAGACGAGCTCACACGTAACGACAAACCTATCTATGACAATCTAATCATCATATATGTCAAGCAATCAACATAATATAATCAAGTCATATCAAAATATCATTTTGTTACAAAGTAACAAGTTATTCCTATAATGTACCAATTCGCAACGTTATATTAAAATGGGCTTAAAAAACCATATCGTATGCATCTAAAACCCTAATTTCATGAAGGTTTAACATCTACAGTGAATGCACACTACTAAATCATATGTACAAATAAATGATATCTCATATGCATATCCATTCTAAAGAACAAATCTCAAAAAAGCCAATGTACAAGTCACTAAGCATGATCTCCAAAATAGTCGTTTTAGCTCCGTTTTCATTCCAATTTCTTCACCACCACTTATGTACAAGCTACTACACTCCATATACAATGTGTAAACCCTAATTATTCTATTCATAAACTTTCATACATCTTTTTGCACTCAAAACCCTAATTCAAAAGTCAGAAACCCTAACCCGAGCTAAATACTACACAATGACCCGTTTCTTCATTATAATCCATTTTAAACCTTAACCAACATCAAATAATTTGCAATAAATTAATGTTTAAACAATCATATCAATCCTAATCATCATTATACCTCATTAACTTTTCATCATCTTATTTCATTTGTACTAAAACGAATCTGAGAAAACCCTAAATGTACCTAATTGTGGCACTAAATGTAAATTTGACCCGTTTACTCGATTTCTGACCATCCATTCTCAGTAAGCGAACCAAGTGATCCTTGTAAACCCATAAAAAGGTTTACAAAAAAACAAAAACCCCCCCTTTTTTTTATCCATCATTCTTCCTCCATCCTTGCTTCAAACAATGTAATGAGAATTACGTTAAAAGCATAGAAAACCCTAAAAGCCTTATATGAACCCTAATTCCAAGCTACGGCTTATTATTCCATTTCAACCCATTTTAACTTAAACCAACTATCAAATATCATTAATAATTCATATTACATTGCTCAAGATCAGTAATCCATCACCCTTGATCATTTATACACAAAATACAAGCCAAGAAAGCCAAAGAAACCCTAAACAAGCCCTAGTTAAACCCGTGACCTCGTTTCTTCAATTCTAATCCATTTTAACCCAAAACCAAATTAGTAATATTTTGCTAAATTCCTTATAACCAGACCTTAAAACCTATTTAATCTATCCTTTAAATCCATTATAAACACAATGTAACCGTGGAAAGACTCTTGAAAACAATGTCGAGCCCAAAATAGACGCCGGCACGCCCATTTTTGGTATTTTTTTTTCTTATTAAACTCCATTTAGCCCTAACCATGTGCAAGACACTTGCATAAACTCCTTCTAGACACCTTGTACCAGCTCACCCACCTGCTTGAACCTTCTCTTGGTCGAAATTAAAGGCATATGGCCTTCTTTTTGCTCCAATCAGCCGCGGACACCAAACACCCCTATATGGCCTTCATCTTCTTCCACCTTGCATACTAGCTTGTATAACTCATACTCTAACCTACCACATCAGGTTCCCCTACTTCACCTTGTGTCCTCATCATATTTACAAAGCAACTTAACCACCATACCTTCAAAACTATAAAAATATGGCCTTTGGGTGACTTTCATACTCGCACCACATCTCTTCTCTCTCAAACCCAATTGGCAGCAATCCTTTGCTCCCTTATGATCCTAGGATCATTAAAGAAGTTCAAGAAGCAAAGCCCTAAAGTATTGAAGCCTCAGAGTAAAGATACAAGGCGTACGGGGGGTCGGGGGGATGGGGTGGTGGGAGCGGAGGGAGGAGAGGGGGCGCCCGGAGACGACCCATTTCTATACCATTTTGATCAATGAATCTCAAACCCCGGTTTTGAATGTTCAACTTCTAATACTATCACCTACTATAAAGTGTCATATGATCCTAAGTATACTCTTGTTAAAGTTTTCATAACTCAATTCCATCTCATTTTCCTTTTGAACCAAAACCGTACACCGAAACCCTAAATTTCACGTTTTCTTAAAACGCTAAATGTTATAAAATGGGTTAAATATTGTTATAATCTATCCTAGAATTCTTAAATAATGTTAAAATAACCACTTTATTGCTTTTTGAATGAAGGAATTTGAACTTAAAACCCGCGCGTTTACGTTTTAAAACCTTAATTCGACCCGTTTTGCTTCCTAGCTTAACGAATTGTTATTTTAAACTTGTTTTTGCGTTAAAACTTCATAATTTAGTTTATTATAACTTGATAAAAATTGTTTGAAGATGTTAAAATAAACTTGCATGGCAATTTGGACATGGGTTTTGAAAATATAAATCCATGCACAGAGTATATATCGTAAATTTCCATAAACTTATAACTAAAGGACTAAAGTGTCAGTTTATATCAAAGTTATAACTATAGGGGTCTATTATGTCTCTTTCAAGTCCAAGGATACTTGGTATATCTTTCAAAGTTTACGGACCAAAGTCCGTAAAAATGCAAACCCCCAGGGTCGTACTTGCAATTTCCAAACCCCGGGTCTAAAATGTCTCATTTTTGAAAAAGTATAAGAAAAACATTCAAAACATACCAAGGAATAACTTTAATTAAACGCTTGACGTGACTTAACATTTCGCAGATAATGATTAAAACGCTTAAAACCGATATATCATATCACAATACTAGGGAGCTTCATATTAAGAGGTTTCATCTTGGTATTACATTCTGACTATTGTTTGGTTTACAATTTTACAGTTCCCTAGCTCCTCAAACGTTTACTGAATGGACTTCTGAATTACGATGGCCCGAACGGTGATTACAAAAATCCAAACTCTTCAATCAAACTCATAACTCTTAAAAGCTAAAGTTCAAGAGTACAATTCTTCCTAAGACTCAACAAACATATTATAGCTCATGGTAGCGTGAACGTGACTGTGTACTATCCATTTACTATATCAACCTCCCTGGTTAAGATTGTGAAAAGGTCCGGTTAAGATTGTGATAAGGTCGTCAGCTTTCATTCTGAAATATTTATTACATCTACATATCAGGTGAAGTTCATAACCTCGCCTTTACTTATATACATGTTTTATAAACCCGCGAGGGGGATACATGCTTGTTACAAACTCTTTTGCATACTCGTTTATCTTATAACAATGTGATTACTTTTCAAAGACATATACATGCTTAAACCAGGAATACAAGTTATATGCTATCCTGATACACTATTACAGCTACTGTCTAAGTTACTATATGCCAAAAGTCCCTCATTATCATGGACCATTAATCACTTACGGGTTAACGCAAATATTGTGGATAGATCTATCGGGATTGACGAATCCTGTTTGTGTTAACCGGATAGGTAACCAAACACACTATATTTGAATTTCATAGGTATATGGCAAGTACCTACACCGAGGGCCATTATCTCTATATATATACATCATTTTGGGTATATATATACACTAGTCAGTTTGTGTGCCATGAGCTTAGACCAGACTATACTATACAAGACCAAGACCAAATCAGACTAAACAAGACAATAACGCAGTAATACACTGTTACTATGATAATTGTATTCGTTGCAATTATTACAAATAACGGGTATATAATAACGTGACCCAAGATCATAACAATAACATTTTCATAATAATTGTGTTTGTACAATTATTACACTATGACTTGTATTCAAACTGCTTATCAAACCTATGAATTTCACTCAACCTTTGTGTTGACCCTTTCTAGCATGTTTATCTCAGGTAATTGAGCAAGTTGCGGCACGGAGTGGCATGGACTCGAAGATGGCTAAACTTGTTATCATTCACAATGTATGTAACTAGATTTTGGGACCTACCTTTGTAAAACTCTGATTTGAAATGAATGATAACATATCTTTTGAATAAACGTCTCTTTTGGGTCGTTTTCTATGATTATGATTGTTGTATCCATGAAGTAATACCCCAGATTAGCTTCCGCTGCTATATTGTAAAAATGGGGGTGTTACATCATGTTGCATCACAATCTCTTTTTCTTACTTTTTGCCCTCCGCATTTACTTGTCAACAGTAGCGGATACAGGATTTTGGATCGTGTGTGACTAATATTGATTCATTTATTATGATAAAAAAAAGATGTGGAAAGTGAATTTTTTTTATTATGATAAAAAAAACAGTGAATAATATTGATTCATTTATTCTTTTGATACTTTGGGTCTGCACTGATTTCAACTCGGCTCAACTAACATAATACTCTCTAACAACGTCTCTTCTAAAATCTTCGAGCAACCTTAGTAGTAGGCCACAATGTAAATGATCTCACTTATTGAAACGTATAATTTTTGCTCCATTAGATCAAATATTATTGTCATCCTACGAAAATCACACAAATCATAAAAATACAATCATTACATTTTCACACTACTAAAATTTAATTCATATAAAAGAAAAAAAAATCGAGATGTAAGTTTTTGAACACACTAATCTTTGCTTGGAAACTATAAAATCTTTGCTTCTAGTCATCGATATCCTATGGTACG
>BQNB010029939.1:0-55325 GCA_026074375.1 Tanacetum coccineum
ACAACATTACATATTAAATATGTGAAAAAATATACATATGTATAGAACCGGTTTAACCCGGCGGTTGAACCGGTTTGACCCGACGGTTGAACCGGTGACCAGGTGAACCGGCTATTAAACCGCGTCAAATTTTTTTTTTTTAAACATTGGTCACACCTCCTTATTTTTCACATCAGCTTCACCTCATTGTTGAATTCCCCTCACTCTTTTTCACATTTCACTCACAATGATCACCACTCATTTACATTCTAGCAATAAACTCATTTTTATACAAATATACCTCGCAAAATACACAACACACACTTACAAACCAAATATTTAACAATAAAACACCCTACTTTTGCAAAAAACCACTGAGTAGTGGGAGCCTCACCTGTCACACCCCGCCAAGGCGAAAACGCGAGGCGTAACGAGAAGGATATCATCACAACACAATGGCGTCTATATAGAGAATTCTACATGCAATAAATAAGCAAAGTATAGACACAAAGTGTCATAACAATACCCATAAACTAACCAAATCCAAAAGGCGTCTTTATTGAAGAAACGAAAGTTCTCGCCAATAGAAAGACATGCAACATTTATTCATAATCCAAACAATGCAAAATTCAAGACAATAAAGCAATAATCTCCACGACATCCTATGGTCTCCTTCTAGCCACTTCTCTCTATCTTATTCCCATGTTGCTCACCTGAAAATGATGCTTAAACGTCAACATAATGTTGGTGAGAGTCATAGGTTTAAGACACATATAAAACTTTCATACAATTGCTGCGATTACTAAAACAATTCATAACAACCATACACTGGGTAGGCGTACCCATCCGATCCCATATCACAACACTGAGTAGGCGTACTCATCCGCTCCAATTACGTCACTTACGCACCTAAAAGTCTACCAGCTGGAACTTATACTTAGGCCTGGACCAACACTCTATTGAGTATTATTTCAACCCTTCAGTTGGATTTGATTGAGTAGTAAACACCACTCTCCAACCGAACTCACATACCTCAAAACAACTCCAATTGATCACAAAGCCATGGAGCGTATCACATCACAAATCAATAACCACATAACACATAATCACAGCAACTAAAAACATTTAAACTCATAGCATCATTTTCACCCCAAGAAAACATAAGAAAAAGGGGCTATGAAACTCACCTGATTGCTTTGCAGCTTCCACAAACACTAGCACAAATCTAAACAACAAAACAACACGTGTTACACGCTACTAAGCCAAAAGCTTAAGCACATGTAACAATCATATGATGGATGTCTAAGGTGTTTAATTACCCTCATGGGTCACCCCGACACCATGCCCGTCATTAACCAATTTGTTTACACACTTTTTCAAAGTTCTACAATTTACCCGAAAATGCAGAATTTTAGTGTCACTTTACCATTTTCTAAACCACACCTACTGACCTTTATAAATTTTACCAAAAATCACAAGTTCAATATCATGAGTTTGCTAGCTCCATGATTTTTCCACTAATTTATTTCCCCTCTTAAGTTCCCCAAATAAAATCAAACTTTTAACTACTCAGTTTTGGATCTGATTGCACACTAAAAAGTTTGGACCTAAACACCATACTTAGACTCCAAATCAGATCTCTCCTTTGGGGGATTTTTAATAGACACATAGAACTAAACTCCTGTAGGTTGGCTAATCCTAATTCAAATTTTAAGTGGGGGTTTTACACCTCGTAATCTGACCTAAATCTGACCCGAATTTACTGCTTTGACAACTTTTCTCGTAACCAACATTTGAACGACTTCCCGACCTTAAAAACTTTCGAGGCCGGATGTTCTGGAAACTAGACTCTCTGAGCTACATCATAGACACTAGAAACTTAAAAACTATTACCGTCATTAAGATAACAGCCGAACAACATAGCCCTATTTTCGCTCTATCTAAATCAAAGTAAGTTTAACGCGATCTAAACACCTAAACGTGTGCACCCATGAGATCCTAATTAAACCCTAATAAATGTTATTATGATTTAAACTATTAATTTACAGATTTAATGAAACTCTAATTATCCATCTTAATAATTGTTAAACTAATTAATGATTAATAATTAACAAAGATTAATTAATACTTACCTTAAAACTTGTTTTCTTCACAAAAAGCAAAACCCTAAATTTTTTCTCCTTCTTTCTCTTGGATCGGCCGATTGATGCACTAGGGGGGGTTAGGGATTTTTTTTTTGTATTTATAAGCCCCTAAACTAATTCTAGATAATTCATAATTAGAGTCCTAGTTTAATGAGGCTTTTATTTCTTTTTTTCCTTATTTTCCCTAAAATTTGTATTTTACTATTCATGTATAAAAAAATATTTTTTTTATCTTTTATTAATTAATTAATTACCTTCAATACCTTAAGTTTTTATAAAAAGCCGAACAACACAGCCCTAAATTCTGCCCTAATCTAAATCAAGTTCTAACGCGATCTAAACCCTAACGAATACACCCATAAGATCCTAATTAAACCCTAATCATTGTAATATGATTAAACATCATTAATTTATAGATTTAATGAAACCCTAATTATCCATCTTGATAATTGTTACATGGATTAATGATTAGTAATTAACAAGGATGATGATCTATACCTTAAACCTTCGAATTCTTAAACAAAAATCACTAAACTTGAAATTTTTTTTTTCCTTCTTGATCTCTTTTGCTTGGCCGATTACTTCACAAGGGGGAATAAAAGTGTTTTAGGGATATCTTGGTTTGGTATTTATAGGATTAGAGTCCTAATGGTAATCATAAACTTCCCTTTTTTCTTTTCCTTTGGGCCGGCTGAAACCCTTACATACATATATTTTTTTTATTAAATTATTAATTAGCTAATTACTTGCATTACTTTAAGTTTTTATAAAAACCTAGGCTTATTTGAGTATACCTTTTTGCGTAAACACAATCTACTAGACTTTTAAAATAAATAATAACTTTATATTTAAACTTTCTAATTAAAATTTTCATTTCACCAATACACTTTCTATATTTTGAAAGTCCACCACTAATCCACATATTTCACCAACCTCATACACTTTTCATAGGACATACTTCCTATCTCAATCTAATGCTTAGACATCCACATATTCACGAAGCCACGCATACAAAAACACTATTCATTTCCATTATCAATACAAGTGATCAAAACGGAAATACTCAACTAATACCTCAAACTCCATCATCATTGAGATGAATACACCTAAAAATAATTAACAAGCACACAAATAAATCCACATAGACCACACGTAAAGCACATATGAACTCTTATACAAACCTAATAGAATGACTAACCTGCTCAAATCATAGGTGTCACAGTATCCCCTCCTTTAGGAAATCTCGTCTCGAGATTTAACTAGCCGATTCATCAGCTCGATCAACAAACAAGTGAGGATACTTAGACCTCATATAATCCTCGCGCTCCTAAGTGAACTCAGGACCATGCTTAAAATTCCAACGAACTTTCACAAGCAAAATCCTACTATGCTTTAAACTCTTAACTTCACGGTCTATTATCTCTATAGGTTCCTCAACAAAATGAAGAGCTTTGTCAACCTTAATCTCGTCCAATGGCACATGCAAACTAGCATCCACCAAACACTTCTTTAGGTTTGACACATGAAACGTATTATGTACTCCACTCAATTCCTCAGGCAATCTCAACTGATAGGCTACAGGACCGATTCTTTCAAGAATCTCAAATGGCCCTACATACCTCGGTGCTAACTTACCCTTTTTCCCAAATATAATTACACCTTTCCATGGCGAGACTTTAAGCATTACACGAACACCCACCTCAAACTCTAACAGTTTATGCCTATTATTAGCATAGCTCTTTTGACGATCTCTCACCGCTTTGAGCTTTTCTTTTATCAACACCACTTTATCAGTCGTCTCTTGAACCAACTCCAGTCCAATCAAACTACTTTCCCTAATCTCAGCCCATAAAACAGGCGACCTATACTTCCTTCCATACAATGCTTCAAACGGAGCACATCTTATGCTTGAATGATAGCTATTGTTATATGAAAATTCAGCCAATGGTAGGTGAACATCCCAGCCACCACCAAAATCAATCACACATGCCTTAAGCATATCCTCTAAAGTCTGAATCGTACGCTAACTTTGACCATCCGTTTGGAGATGATAAGCCGTACTCATATCCAATCGCGTCCCTAAAGCTTTTTGCATAGTCTGTCAGCAACGCGATGTAAACCGTCCATCTTGATCTGAAATAATTGACACAGGAACTCCGTGTCGCGCAACTATTTCATCAATGTATATCTTTGCCAATCTTTCCGTACTATAGTCTTCTCTTATAGCCAGAAAATGAGCTGACTTAGTCAGTCTATCAACTATGACCCAAATCGTGTCATGCCCATTCTTTGACCTAGGTAGCTTAGTGATAAAATCCATAGTAATCTTATCCTACTTCCATTATGGTATTTCAGGTTGCTGTAATAAGCCCGAAGGCCTTTGGTGCTATGCCTTTACTTTAGAACACGTCAAACACTTACTAACATACGTAGCAATATCTCTCTTCATTCTCGGCCACCAGTACATATCTCGAAGATCATGGTACATCTTATCCGCTCCCAGATACACAGAGTACTTAGACTTGTGGGCTTCATCCATGATCACCGTTCTAACTCCTCTAACTAATGGAACCCATATACGGTCCATGAAGTACAAACTATCGTCCTCTTTCTTTTCCATCTGTTGATCTAACCCATGTAGACTTTCTGCCAGTACGTTCTCCTGTTTAAGCGCCTCACTCTGGGTTGCTTGTATCTTCTCCCTCATTCCAGTCTGAATAGTCATAGCCATTTCCCTTACACGTCTAGGTTCCAACCGCTCCTTCCTACTTAACGCATCAACCACAACGTTCGCCTTACCAGGATGCTATCGAATCTCACACTCGTAGTCACTAAACAACTCGATCCACCTCCTCTAATGCATATTCAACTCTTTCTGATCAAAAATATGTTGAAGACTTTTGTGATCCGTATAGATAACACTCTTTGTACCATACAGATAATGCCTCTAAGTCTTAAGAGCAAACACAACCACTCCCAACTCCAAGTCATGCGTCGTGTAGTTCTTCTCATGGATTTTTAGTTGTCTTGATGCATAAGCAATCACTTTTCCCCTTTGCATGAGTACACAACCTAATCCTTGGTTTGATGCATCACAATAGACTACGAAATCTTCGACTCCATCAGGTAGAGTCAATATTGGTGCATCACACAAGTTGTTCTTTAGGGTCTGAAAAGCCTCTTCCTGCTCCATGCCCCATACATACTTTTGATTCTTCTGAGTTAACAAGGTAAGAGGTTTAGCAATCTTGGAGAAGTTTGCAATAAACCGTCGGTAGTAACCGACTAATCCCAAAAATGATCGAATCTCAGAAGGTGTCGTAGGGGTCTTCCAATTCTTTACTGCTTTTATTTTGCTTGGTTCCACATGTATACCATTCTGGTTGACAACGTGACCAAGAAAGTGCACCTCTTGCAACCAGAATTCACACTTGGAGAATTTGGCATACAACTTATCCTTCCTTAGTAACTCCAACACCAATCCTAGATGAACCTCATGGTCCTCTTTCGTCTACGAATAGATCAAGATGTCATCAATGAACACGATAACAAACTTATCTAAATATGGTTTTCAAACTCAATTCATCAAATCCATAAAAACTGCAGGCGCATTGGTTAGCCCAAAAGGCATAACCGTAAACTCAAAATGTCTGTATCTTGTTCGGAATACAGTCTTTGGAATTTCGTCTTCATGCACGCGTAGTTGGTGATAACCTGACCGAAGGTCTATCTTGGAGAAGTAACGCGATCCTTGTAGTTGGTCAAACAAATCATCAATCCTCGGAAGAGGATAGCGATTCTTAACCGTCAACTTGCTCAATTCTCTATAATCAATGCATATACACAGCGAGCCATCCTTCTTTTTGACGAATAACACCGGCGCTCCCCACGGAGAATGACTTGGTCGTATAAAACCCTTGTCTTGCAACTCTTGAAGCTGCCCAGACAATTCTTGCATCTCCGAGGGCGCTAGATGATATGGAGACTTCGTAATCAGTGTCGCTCCAGGAACTAAATCTATGCGAAACTCAACTTGTCATTGCGGGGGTAGCCCCGTCAAATCTTCCGGAAACACATCTTCAAAATCGCGTACTACAGATATATCACCCAACTTCGGTTCATCCTCCTTCGCGCTCTTCAATGCTTTGGCAATTCCTATAGTTCGTTCCCCATGAACTCTAAGGGTCCTACCATCCTCCACTGGTATTTCTACCACCTTCTCGTGACATACTCATGACACACTATAACAGCCTTATGTTGGGACAGCCAATCCATTCACACAATCACATCAAAACTTCCATGACCCAAAAGGTATTAAGTTTATGCAAACAGGAACTCCTAGTTCTAGATTGCAGTCCGGATCATTCTATCTACTCTACCTCGTTACCATCCAGCTACCTCTATCACATAACCAGGGTTCGCAATACTAGGTTTCACATTAAGCAAGGGCGCAAATTCAGTAGATATGAAACTAAAATCAGCTCCAGAATCAAAAAGTATTGTAACAAAGTGATCGTTCAAAGAGAACGTACCCATCACAACGTTAGGATACTGAACAGCCTCCATTGCATTCACGTTCACATTGAAAGCTCTTCCTCTCACTTGATTACCATTGCTACGATTGTTACGGTTGCCCTTCAAAGCCAACTGATTACTTGGTTGACCAGAACCTTGGTACCTCTTAGGACAATTATTGCGGAAGTGATTAGGGCTTCCACACTCATAGCACACCCTCGGATTATTACTCGTTCTAACAGCTTTCACTGGATTCGCTTGACTAATTGGTGCCTGACAGTCCTTGATAAGATCTGACAGTTGAAGCACAACTTGTAGGATCCATTTGCTGGGTGATAAGCAAAACACTTGCCACACTTAGGATTGGAGCTCACGAATTCATTACTAGGAGGGGCCGTCGCCACAAACCCTGTCCACACCTTTTCCTTCTTATTGTCTTTCTACGATCCTCCTGACTTACTAGACTCCTCCACTACCTTTCTCGTATCATTACCCTTTGTCAAGGTACCACAACTGACTGCTTCGTCAGTAAGTATCCCAGCTCTAAGAATTGCACTTTGGATTGTAGTTGGTTGGGTCGCTCGGAGCATTCCCCGAATCTCAGGAGCTAACCCAGCTATGTACCTCTTGATACGAGATGACTCAGGTGTAACCAACTGCGGAACCAACTTAGCCAACTCATGAAACCTATCAGTGTAGGCATCATGATTAGCTCCCACCATCTTATGATTTCAAAACTCATTCTCCAACTTCTCTATTTCATTGCTTGAGCAAAATTCTTCCACAAGCAGTGCCTTAAACTCATTCCATGTCATGGCTATTGCAGCCTCACGACCTCTTGCTTGAACTTGGGTATTCCACTAAGTCAAAGCCTTATTCACCAGTGAGCTAGCAGCATATTTCACCTTTTGGTTCTCAGCGCAACCACTATTATCAATCACATTCTCCATCTTCTCGATCCATCGAGTAAGTACGATTGCTCCTCCCTTTCCATCATATTCCTTGGGATTACAAGATTGGAATGCCTTAAAAGTGCATCCATTGTTCCCACCATTTCCATTTCCACCACCACCATTTCCTCCATTACCGTTATTAGCATTGTTCACGTTGTTAGTCACTTGGGTGACAATCTGAGGAAGAATGGTTTGCAATTGCTGCGCGATAATAGCAGCAATGTCGGGGTTGTTGTTGTTGTTGCCGCTTCAACGCGATGGAGCCATTTTCTATAAGATATAAAATTTATATACATTAGACGATATAATAAGGGTCATGATCTCATCATACTCCTAATAACCATATACACACATACAACGCATCAACAAAAATCCATGTAATCATACTTGTAAGTCCACCTGTGTTATGGCACATGTATAATTATGTTGGCCACCATAATTATAGATGCCCCCTTTCACAGTTGTACTCCCTCCTATGACGACACTTCATGAAACAACACATAATTCCAAACAATCAAATCACCATTCACAAAAGATACTCTAACAATTACCCAAGCCTTATTATTAAAATACTCGAATAATATCCAAAAGTCGAAAATAACATCACTAAACATGGCTCTAAACGTCAGGAAAACAAACAAACTTAAGCATACCGTAACTTAGAATTAAACGGATAATCAGGAAACATATAATCGGGAACATCTTCAGTTGAATTTCGGATTGGGTCGACTCTCACTCTCGCAAGTGTCTTCCAACTCCATACACTTAGGTTTGCTACTAGCTGTAGACTCGAGGTCCGAGTCCACCTCATTCCTCTCCAATTCTTCCTTATCTTCCATCAACCACCCATTCATGTTACCCTCTGGCTGAGGTAGTCGATGCGGTGCAAACTCATTCATGAGATTTCCTTGTTGAAGTTGTGGGTGATCCACAAATCCGTACAAGTCATGTCTTCTAGGTTGTTCCACCGACTCTTCTTCAGACGTTTCATAACCTTTAAATTCTCCTGGAACCCTGGTGACAGTGCCATCCTTTGCAATTATCTTTGTTTCAATCTCCTCGACCGTTTTCTGATCGACTTCCTTCAAGGTCATCTTCTCTTCAACTCTACACGGCCACAAGCTAATAGGAATTCGGATCTTGCAGTTACACCGCTTGCAATTCTTAATCCTCCTACAACCAGTTGCAAAAGCAACCGAATCATGATATTTTCTACGGATAGTGGAGACACGGCTTCCTTAATAAAACATAATATATACCATATTACATAGGGTAGATGAAAATACGAATAAATCAAGCTTTCGGATAGCAAGAAAATATAATAAATACGTAGTAAAACACGTAAACCTTAAAATGCAACTACATGAAGGACTCCTAGGTTATAGTCTAGGCCAAACCACCTACTTCTCTATAACCAAAGGCTTTGATACCAATCTGTCACACCCCGCCAAGTCGGAAACGTGAGGCGTAACAAGAAAGGATATCATCACAACACAATGGCGTCTATATAGAGAATTCTACATGCAATAAATAAGCAAAGTATAGACACAAAGTGTCATAAAAATACCCATAAACTAACCAAATCCAAAATGCGTCTTTATTGAAGAAACGAAAGTTCTCGCCAATAGAAAGACATGCAACATTTATTCATAATCCAAACAATGCAAAATTCAGGACAATAAAGCAATAATCTCCACACATCCTATGGTCTCCTTCTAGCCATTTCTCTCTATATTATTCCCATGTTGCTCACCTAAAAATGATGCTTAAACGTCAACATAATGTTGGTGAGAGTCATAGGTTTAAGACACATATAAAACTTTCATACAATTGTTGCGATTACTAAAACAATTCATAACAACCATACTCTGGGTAGGCGTACCCATCCGATCCCATATCACAACACTGAGTAGGCGTACTCATCCGCTCTAATTACATCACTTACGCACCTAAAAGTCTACCAGCTGGAACTTATACTTAGGCCTGGACCAACACTCTATTGAGTATTATTTCAACCCTTCAGTTGGATTTGATTGAGTAGTAAACACCACTCTCCAACCGAACTCACATACCTCAAAACAACTCCAATTGATCACAAAGCCATGGAGCGTATCACATCACAAATCAATAATCACATAACATATAATCACAGCAACCAAAAAAAACATTTAAACTCATAGCATCATTTTCACCCCAAGAAAACAAAAGAAAAGGGGGCTATAAAACTCACCTGATCGCTTTGTAGCTTTCACAAACACTAGCACAAATCTAAACAACAAAACAACACGTGTTACACGCTACTAAGCCAAAAGCTTATGCACATGTAACAATCATATGATGGATGTCTAAGGTATTTAATTACCCTCATGGGTCACGGGGACACCATGCCCGTCATTAACCAATTTGTTTACACACTTTTTCAAAGTTCTACAATTTACCCGAAAATCCAAAATTTTAGTGTCACTTTACCATTTTCTAAACCACACCTACTGACCTTTATAAATTTTACCAAAAATCACAGGTTCAATATCATAAGTTTACTATCTCCATGATTTTTCCACTAATTTATTTCCCCACTTAAGTGCCCCAAATAAAATCAAACTTTTAACTACCCAGTTTCGGATCTGATTGCACACTAAAAAGTTTGGACCTAAAAACCATACTTAGACTGCAAATCAGATCTCTCCTTTGGGGGATTTTTAATAGACCCATAGAACTAAACTCCTGTAGGTTGGTTAATCCTAATTCTAATTTTAAGTGGGGGTTTTACACCTCATAATCTGACCTAAATCTGACCCGTATATACTGCTTTGACCACTTTTCTTGTAACCAACATTTGAATGACTTCTCGACCTTAAAAACTTTCGAGGCCGGATGTTCTGGCAACTAGAATCTCTGAGCTACATCATAAACACCGGAAAC
Source organism: Tanacetum coccineum (assembly GCA_026074375.1). Lineage (NCBI taxonomy): Eukaryota > Viridiplantae > Streptophyta > Magnoliopsida > Asterales > Asteraceae > Tanacetum > Tanacetum coccineum. Next base: position 10,514 of record BQNB010029939.1, read on the forward strand.
ATAACAAAAGCTATTACCATCATCGAGATAACAGCCGAACAGCAGAGCCCTAAATTCTGCCCTAATCTAAATCAAGTTCTAACGCGATCTAAACCTTAACGAATACACCGTTAGATCCTAATTAAACCCTAATCATTGTAATATTATTAAAAATCATTAATTTACAGATTTAATGAAACCCTAATTATCCGTCTTAATAATTGTTACATGGATTAATGATTAGTAATTAACAAGGATGATGATCTATACCTTAAACCTTCGAATTCTTGAACAAAAATCACTAAACTTGAAAAATAATTTTTTTTTTTTTTTTTTTTTTTTTTTTTATGTTTTTTTTAATTATATTAATTTATAGATTTTATAAAACTCTAATTATCCAACTTAATAATTGTTACACATGAATAAATATGATTAAAACTAACAACAGAAGATGATTTGTACGCTAAACTTTGATATTCTTGAACACAAAAATCCCTAACTTGAAAAATAAATTTTCTTCTCTTTTACTCTTGAATTATTCAGCCGATCAATGGTATAGGGGAGTTAAAAAGTGATTTAGGGATAATAAGGTTTAGTATTTATAGGATTAGAGTCCAAGTTAGAATCAAATTTGTTTCCTTTTTTCCCCCAAAACCCATAACCGGCCGAACCCTTATCCCTTTCTTCTTTTTTTTATTAATTACTTAATTATTTGCATTATCTTAAGTTTTTATAAAAACCTAAGCTTATTTGAGTATACCTTTTTGCGTAAACGCAATTTACTAAACTTTTAAAATAAATAACTTTTCATTATATTCTTTAAACTTAATCTTTCCAAAATAGAAATTAATTCATCTACATATACTAACTACTAACACCTATTCATACCTAACATTACTAACACATAAATACGTATACGTAAAAATACTTACGCGATAAATCACTAAAACGCTTAAATCACAAAAATCATTTCCTTGTCACCAAAAGTGAACGAAATGAACTCCATAAAATCCAACACAAATCCAATCCCAATGAGACGATCACGCTCAATGGATTGATTACCAAATCTCACATATCCCACATAAACACATATAAACACGTATAAACACAAATAACGCATAACCCATACATTGCAACAGATACATAAGTCAACACTAATAGTTTAACTAACCTGCTCAACTCATGGTTGTCATAATTTGTGTGTTACAACAATGATGATGAAGGTATTACGATAGTTTTGAAAGAGGTTTTGATGTTGGATTAGTAGTGCATGGAGGTATTCTAGGTAGGTATATAGCACTATTGTGTTAAGTTGAATTGGAATTATAAAGCGTTTAGAGCAAAATAATAAGGGTGAGCTGATCTGATATTCATGTTTTGAGGTTTTGGGCGACTTAAAAATGTTTTCATTAGTCAAGAAGGTAGATTTTGGATAGCTCGTTTCGTATAGACAGTTTTTCATATATCAAACACTAAAATCGGTCTTAAAACGATCGAGTTACACTCAAATGAAACTTGAAACATTTTTCGGCAAAAAGATTTTAATACGATCAGATTAGAAACGAAAATGACCATTTTGACCCTTTTCAAGTCTGTTCGGCCAAGTGTACACAAAACACTAAACATGGCCTAATAATACCCGATATTTTCCCTCATAAAGTTCGCGACAAGTGCTGTTTATATAAATTGCGTCTTATGGTGAGATAGACATAGTTTTGCCAAACGTTATTCTCTGTACATATACATTAATGAAATTTAATAACGTTCAAGCGGGTTGTGGGGGGTGGGAGGGGGGGGTGTGTTCCGTTTTAGGTTTGAACAGCCAGAAAATATTACTGTAGTGAGATATTGAACTTATACGAAGGTTTAGGAGTTTTTTTCTAAGAATGGATAAAGCGTGATACAGTTGAACGTTACTAAAAATAAGTTAAGATAAGTACGAATTTAACGAAAAGAGAATGAAAAAAGTAGGGCGTTTAGGTTTGCTGTATAGTGAGTTTATGGAATATGGACCTGGAAAAAATATAAGGGGGCGTAGTATTCGCGCGCGAGCGCGCGGAAACTATAGAACTCTCTCTTATCGAAATTATAAATAGATTCCTAAGCCGAGCGTGTAGAACTTTCGCTCAGAGAAAATGATTGCTCCGCATTTTGTACGAATGGCGTAATCAGTTATATAAACACCAAATGACTGTTCGAAAAGACGCGCGTGAGAGAAGTTGAGTTACAATAAACTAAAGCACAAACAACATAATGGAATGTCTAATTCTTTTATAAACCGTTTATGCAAGATTCCGTATTATTTCTCGTTCTAAGGCGTTCGTCTTTTAATTAGGTCGGGTTAAGAGTCGTTCCAGGGGGTTGGGGTTTGATTGGGGGTGAGCGCGTTTGTTACTCGCTACTATGAGAGTGAGTTTAATATACTAGCAACATTATGTGTTAAGTGTGGTGAGTCTAGAGCGAGTAGCGCGTCGAGCGCCTGTTTTACAGGTTTTAATTTACCATTAATAAGCAAGAGAGAATGTGGGGTGAGGCAAACATCTCGAGAGAGACACAAGCCTTGAGAGATGGCTCTAATTATAGTTCGCAAACCTTTTAGCGCATAAGATGCAAATTCATTTGCACAAACTCTGTTACACATGTATTGATATCACATTTGGCTTTTACTATGATTCAATTACTTAAATCATTTCCTTTTTGAAATATGTTTGGTACTTATTTTCTTTTGGGGTGGTGGGGGGTGGGGGTTTGGGGCGGGGTAGTGGGGGATTTGGTTGTATGTTTGGGTTTGGGGGGGTTGGTGGTTGGTGGTTTTTGGAGGGGTTTTGGGTTTTTGGGGTATGGGTGTGGGTATTTGTGTATTGCGGAGAGACACAGAGAGTGTGCGCGCGCGTCGGATTACTGAGATTACCTATGAAGAGCCTTTAGGATTACGTGTTGCCTAAGTTCTGCCGAATAGACCTCTAATTCCCCTAACTATCAAAAACAGATAATTTCTTAATCCGATCTGGATTGTTGAGTAAGAGCGATAATGATGTAAATAGATCTAATGGTGGACTAATTATATCCTATCCCGGATAATTAGCAGCTTACTAGATTCGGGAGACACTAACACAACGGATATATAACATTTCGGATTTCACTAGTGTGATCTTGGTCATATACTCTAGGGGAGTTATTTTCTTGTTTGTCAATATAACTAATCTACTTAAAATTAGCTTTCGGTGTCCATAAGCTTAGCGCAATAGTAAATACCTTTCTCATGTCAACAAGTTGTACCTGTTATATAGTGTCACATGCGTTTTATAACTTGTGGTCCACACTGCTTTCATTAAACGTTTCAAATTGCCAAATACTTTTCATAATACTGTGAGTGAAGCAGTATTCAATAAACGATTTTATTCTCTCGCAACATGTCGTTACTTAAACCGACGACTTCATCAACTTGTATGTTGACATTTTAAAGGCTCTTTTTAGATCTCGAGTGCTTTAGACTATTGGACTTCTCTGTAATGTGCTATGTGGAGTCTACGTGCAATATGATAGTCATCTTTTCAAGACTTTATTATCATTCATACTTCGTTGTCTTTTGAAAACTTAATTATGCTTCCGCAACGTTTTAAATTTCATTTCAAATCTTGTAAAGACCCTTATCCAATTTTTAACAAATAACAACGAGTATGATTTATCAAAACGTTCATTAGTCTAGTCGTGTCCTTAATCTTGCGTGATATCTATAACACTTATGACGTTACTACCTCGTCGCACTCACTTTCTGTTCATTGCTCTTCTTTTGGGTAGTGACAAAATAGGTGTTCTTCACAAATAAAGATATTAGAAAGAAAAACATTACCAATATGATAGTGAGATATCTTTGAAATATATAGATCTATCTTAAAACATAGCTTGACAAATCTACATAGAGGGTGCGGGAGCGTGCTCTACTTGGGTGATATGAAGAGGTAGGTGTTGGTGTAATTCTATTGGATGAGAAGGCAAGTGGTCCATACATGTTAAAGGAGGGTATCCAGTTGACTAAACGATCCACCTAAATAACATACAATCATCCATATGGTGGATCCGAGGGACCAGCGTGTCTCCAAAGCATCTACGGCAGAGTTTGATTTTGAGTCTTGAATTAAGATGTAGTGTTGTGTTTTAGCAATTGGAGTGTGTTAAATCTCACTACTCTATTATGTAGTATAGTGAATCACCTAAATTTTCGAGTTCTACGTCCAAGTTCTCTCGTCTAGAGTGAGCCATGCTACTCTTGACGTGAATTTCTCGAAGGAAATTCAACGTAGTCGATCTAACTAGAGTGTATTAACTTTTATGCATAAGTTGACCATTAACTATATCACAATCATTTATGAACATTTAGACTTGACAAAGCATCGTCATACACAATGTGGGTTGTCATCTGATGAATGTTCTTTTTCAGTCTTTTAATCGATGTTCATAATTTCATGTTCTTGTCCATGCATCTCGGATTAGAGCAATTTTATAAATATCTAATGGTCATATTTATTGAGATATTTTCTCTTACTTCTTTATAGTAAAATTCATTTAATCTCTCGTCATCATCTCTGTCTAGATGCGTGAGATCAGAAGTATGTAAATGAGGAACTTCTGAATGTAAGAATTAACATCTTTTGATTAGATAGATTAATTACTACCTCAATTTAAATTTCCATAGTTAACTACAATTCTCGAGTTAGAGGAGAGAGACGAGTAGGAGGAGAATTAGCTATATCCGCAGTTGTCACAGCGCGAACGCTAGCGCCAAGGAGTCGTTAAAGTAAGAGAGAAATAGCTTCACTGTAGAATTAAAGTGTTTAGCTATAAATATATCGGATATTTAGTTAAGCGTCGAGATAGTGCCGCGCATTATCCATCGTGTCGAGAGAGATACTTGACCCAGTGATGTGGCGTGAGTATCAGAGACAGAACGCTGAGTGGTGACGGATTTCTGTATAGTATTAGTTCTCTACAAGTGTATTAGTGAGCGCGATATAGTGATGTTTACTTCTAAGTGCATGCTGCAGCCTTTATTGTCCGCACGCGAGAATGTGGACGCGCGGGAGAGCTAGATCGAGGCGTGTGAATATTTGTTTTGGGAGCGCGAACAACTAGAAAAAATACTATTTTTTAATATAAACATTTATTTTAACATTTTTGCGTACGAAGAGAAAAACAAACAAACTAAAAAAGTATAAAAAAGAAAAATAACTCAAAAAAATGTCTCTAAAATCAATGTGCTTTGCCTTTTCTTTCTCTAAAAAGAAAAGAAAAATTTAACAAAAGATAGAAAAAAAAAATGAAATATTGAATTTGAGCTAGTCTCTAGAGGGGAATGAGTGAGTTAAGATATTGAGAAACAAACAAACGCGGCTTTTTGTGAGGGTTGGTGGCAATTAACAAGTAATAAAAAAAAACTACACAAGAAAACAAACATTAAAAAAAAAAGAAAAAAAAATAAAAACTCAAACAAGAAAAAAAAAAATAAAGCTTGTCTTCATCTAGTGCATTGTTGAGAATCATTGCCTTTCACTCGGTGTAGACGTATTGCGGCTTCATTGTGGAGATAACAATGGACATTTGTGTTTCTTAGCCCCAAGATTCGTTCAAACACAACATCTCACAATGAACTTACCAAAACACCACACAGTGCTTTTTGCGTCAACGTAATCGCCCGCGGGGTCGGAGTCGGCATAAACTACAGTTCTAACTACTCGTTCCTTCTGGATACCATAATCCTAATGACTAAGTATCATCTAACATAAATAATACCATAAATATACGCTTAACGGCTTCTAAATGGTAGTCCTCTCTGAATCTTTATTCTATGGCAAACGAGCACACATAAGCCCAAACACTAACAACAAAATCTCGGCCCTACATTGCAGTCTAAATAAAATAAACTACACATCATCACCTCGATATTCAGCAGGCTATCCCACGGAGTCGCTTTCATCGCTCCATAACGTGAGCTTGTCTCCGTTGACTCGGCATCGTACTTGTTGTTTTGGAACTCTTTCAACCCGAACATTCTTTAACATCGTCCTGAATGTACTTGGATTGATTGAAAAACAATTCCGCTCTTCCATTTGTCATGATTTGTAAACACCCAAAGAAGAAAGTCAACTCCCCCATCATACTCATCTCACTCTCGTGCTATGAATTTTATGTCAAAATCACCACAAAAGTTTTTTACTCGTAGAACCAGAATAAATGCTCGTCGTACAACATTTCTTAACAATGTATAAGGACATGTGATTTTTGATTCGTTAGTAAAAAAGTGTATTTATCACATTCCATTTACTACACGGTGATTTATCAAAAATTCTTGTATCTATCCATAACCAAGCTTTGTGGAACTTTCTAAGACCAATGTAAAGCCTTTATACAGTAACATATAAATCACACGTTTGGTTTTTGAAATCAATGAACCTCCGGAGGTTGAGCAACATAAACCTCTATCGTTTAAATAAAACCCATTTGAAAAAATTTTTTCTACATCCATTGATATAATTTAAAATCATTTGCAACAAGCAATACGCAACAAGTACATTCTAATCGCACACTAATCTAGCTACCGAAGCATACTGTTTCATCATAATCATACCTCTTCCCTGAATAAGACTCGACACGTATGTCACAAATTTTTACACTGACATTAAGTAACAGTTAAAACAGCCTAGAGTAATTTATGTTGTTCTACATTATATAATAGTAAGGAGGTAGTCTTTAGAGATTTGTACCTTTGCCTGTGATCTTCCTTTTAGGTTACATCCTAGAAAAAACACATTCATCCGTCGTATGCACTATGCTAATTTCCTGGTAAGAATAAACTCTTGTTACCGATCATATGTTTTGAGAGCAAACCTATCTTTTATCCACTCATCTGGTTCCAAGCATGTTCTCAAGCATACTTATTTCAACAAAAAAAAAGAGATCAAATTGTTTGATGTCCTCAATATCTCATGGGTCTGAAATATTAGTGTTTGTAAATCTTGCATTTGTTGCAATTGATTAGGATCTGAAATGGAGATACAATTCCCTATAAGTTACAAAGCCTTGCTTTTAGAGTGTGGTTGTTCAATTCAAGGGTAGAGTTTTGATGAATTGGTTTGTCTAGAGTTTCTCCTAGACTAGGTGTGTTGTATTTTAGGTTGAGAAGATATGTTTCATCTAGGTGAGAGGTGTTTTTGATCTAGACTCGGTTTTGACATAACCTATACCGCTTTTAGGTGATGGTTTTAAAAGACGTTTTCTTGACTCATCAATGCTATTATGATATTAGTTTCTTTCTCAAGAATAACAAAATTCGATCAAGAAAGATAATAGGTGGTACTAAAAACAAGTATATGTCCTATTTTTCGCCATAGGTGCGACTCACGGATCCAGGTAAGGTGGATTCGTGTACCTTTATGGTGGATCCGTTTGTCGCTTTTTCTGCGGACGATTCAAAAAAACTCATGATTTTAGTTCCGCTTGTTGACGCTTTACTACTATCAAATCCTAGACCTATTTTACAGCTAGGTGACTTTTGATTATTTAACATTTCTCTTATTGAATTAGCGCTTTTATCAAATTTAACTTAAGTTTCATTAAGTTTAGCTTTTTCCGATTTAAGTTCTTCACATGACTTACATGCAATCTCAATTTCTTTACTTTTCTTAAGTTTCTTAACTTTCTCATTCAATTCTAAAATTTCTTTTTCTAAAAGATCTCTTTTAGTTTTCAAAATTTTATTCTTGTTAATGATTTTTAAGCTAATTTCACATAAGCTATCGTATTCTATTTGCATACTATCATTATCAAGAGAAGATGTGTTATCACTATAATAAGAAGAGTTAAGAGTTACTGATGACATCAAATAACGTCTATTTTATAACATCATTTATCCCATGTATTTAACCCATTTAAATAATTATTTCAAATAATTATTACTTAATCGTTTATATTTGAGAATTGCAGTAATTATGGAGTAGTTGGTGAATATTAGCAAAAGGCGCGTATTTTGGAGATTAAATTAAATCATTAATTACAGATTTATGAAACCCAAATAATCCATCATAATAATTATTACCTATTTTTAATGATAATTAACTCAAAGATTTATAATTTATACCTTAAATCTTTGAATCTTGAACACAAAAATCACCAAACTTGAAAAAAAATATTTTTCTATCTTCGTCCCTTTATAAAATCAGCTGAGACAATTAAAAAACAAAGGAATTAATAAGGGTTTATTTGTATTTATAAGGTTTACAAAAAATGTTTAGGATAAATATCTTTTACCAATTTTAATTAGAGTAAGATTTGTTTTCTTTTTTTTTCTTCCTTCATTTTTTTTTGGCCAAGTTCCCCTTATATATATATATATATATATATATATATATATATATAGATTATATATATATATATATATATTATATTTTTTTATTTTTTTATTACTTAATTATTTGCATTACCTTAAGTTTTTATAAAAACATAAGCTTATTTGAGTATACCTTTTTGCGTAAACGTAATTTACTAGACTTTTAAAATAAATAACTCTTCATTTTATATTTTAACTTAACTTTCCAAAAATAGAAATTCACATTTCATTCTTATTCTAACTACAAAATACCTAATTCAACCTAGACATTTACTAACACATAAATACGTATACGTAATAATACTTACACGATAAATCATTAAAACGCTTAAATCACAAAATCATTTCCTTGTCACCAAAAGTGAACGAAATGAATTCAACCAATCTCACCACCATTCCAATCTCATTGAGATGATGATCACACTCAATAGATTGACTACCAATTTCTCACATAATCCTCATAAACGCATATAAACACATATAATCACATAACCCATTCATTGCAACAGATACATAATTCAACACTAATAGTTTGACTAACCTGCTCAAGTCATGGTTGTCACAAAAATGTCCAATTATTAACAAGCCGTATTAAGAACATTTTTAATGCTCCCCCTCAAATTATGAGAGAATTATATGGTGTTTGAGTATGTCAATATTGCAATTTTTGAATATTAATAAGAAATTCTTTGAAAATTCCCATACTCAAACACTATATATGCCTGATTTTTTAGTCTACTCTAAACATTTATATATTCACAAGATTATGTATGAGACAGGACCTGAAAATATTCAAGCCGAAAATGACAAAGTCATTATGTCCATGTCAGCAATCTGTAGTCCGTCTCGATAATCTCTATTTAGAAGTTGTCTTAGCTTCCCCCCGAACCAACAATCCTTTCTTGAGTAGATTCAAAGCAGATGTGCAAGCCGCATCAAGCAGTCTTGATGTATAAAGCCCAAATATCCAAAGTACACACCTTACTCGAAATCGTAAAACCAAAGTCAATTAAGTCCCAGATACCCGTATTTCTTCTTACACGATAGTGATGATATAAATTGTAACACCAAAGTCAACTAAGTCCTGGATGTCACAATTATTCCCTCTAAGTAGTCGAAATAATAACACCTAAGTCAACTAAGTCACAAATGTACTTATTTCTTTCTGCAGAATACTGACTATCTTAAGAAATCATCATACTTATCAAACCTATGTGTACCTCTTTTGTCAATAAATTCTACTATATTTAAAAAATAAGCTTAGTGATTAACCGTTTGAGGAAGCTTTTCTTGAATCAGTAACCAATCTTCTCACGTTTAGAATAAATCTTCTTACAACACTTCCCCCTAGAATCTTAAATGATGCATACTTGAAATTACAAGATATCTCTGCCCCCCATGTAGTTGAAATAGTGAACCCGAAAGTAACAAGTTAAACATTGATTTTCTCTATGATTATGACATTTGTCTTTCCTGAATGACCTAAAATAAGAATAAGGTATGAATTCTATCACGTGTACTTATTATCTTTCTTGTATATCTATTCCTTTCCCCTTGCTGGTTTTGATCCCTCGAAATCAGTAAAACCTAGTACGCACATATACTAGAGATCGTGTTCGAAGAATTGATAAGCTTAAATCTATTCCGTGAGAATCAACTTAGTCTTAAATTGCAAATAAGTCCCTAAATGTTTGAAACAAACAACATCTGAAGCTCTTGTAGTTAATATAAATTAACTCCCCTTAAAAATGTTATCCGTTCATTAAAAAAAGAAAAATCAAAAACCTTTTATTATCCGTTTATTCTGTGACTTATTTTTTAAAAGACCCGTTTTAAAAGAATAATTGATGTGACGCTTTCTCTTCTCCGCCCCTCAAATAAAGATAGTGATTATGCTAGAGCTAGCCTTGACAGGAAATCCATAACAGGAGGTTGTCAATTTCTTGGCAAGAGGTTGATTTCATGGCAATGTAAGAAGCAGACTATAGTTGCAAATTCTACTACTGAAGCAGAGTATGTTGCTACTGCTAACTGCTGTGGACAGGTGTTATGGATCCAAAATCAGATGCTTGACTATGGATTCAATTTCATGAACACCAAGATTTACATTGATAATGAAAGCACCATTTGTATTGTGAAGAATCTAGTATTTCACTCTAAAACCAAGCACATAGAGATAAGGAACCATTTCATCAGAGATTGTTATGAGAAGAAGTTGATTCAAATGATTAAGATTCACACATACCACAATGTTACAGATCTTCTCACAAAGGCTTTTGATGTTAGCAGGTTTAACTTTCTAATTGCTAGCATTGGATTACTTAATCTCTGAAGTATTGTTTGAGGGGAGGTTAATGTGTTTGGATAACAGTTCTTAACTTTTATTCATGGGTTATGCATAAATATGGATCCTCATGAATTCTCACATGTCTATCTAGTCTTTTCTAGTGTGCTTGTGATGAATAGAGGCATGTTGTTGTATAATTATTGAAGACAGAGTTAATACTGTTAGATATCTCTTAGTACTGCTAGACTTAGTTTATACTGCTGGATGAAACTTTGTACAAAAGTTGATGCTGCTAGGCTTAGTTAGTGCTGCTTACACGGGTTTAGTAATGAGATTGATGATTAGTATTGGGTTTCTACTGGTAACTATTTTGTTTATACTGCTACAAAAGTTAGTACTGCTAGGCAAAAGTTAGTACTGTTGGGTAAAAGATAATACTGATGAGCCAAATTTAGTACTGCTTGTTACCGTTAATATTGTTCGGGGCATAACAGATTTTCATTAATTAATTATAACCGTTGAGATATTTCCGCCAACAACTTCGCTTATAGGGGTTTATATTTGGATAATTCTTGATCTTTCTTTCTTTTATAAGTTTTACTTCAAGATAAAGATTCAACTTTATTCAGTCGGTCCAATCACACCCTTAAGCTCTCTTTATAATATCTCAATTAACTTTGCCAAACCCTCATACTCTCATCAACGAACTTAAACCCAGAACCCTTCTCATAAATCAATCACTATATGGCGGATTTGAAGTTTGTCGATCAACATAATATGGTTGCTTGTTTGGAACATGTTCGATCAATTATGCTCTCACTGTAAGTCCCACTATCTATGCTTCTTACATTGAATAGTTTTGGAATACTTCCACTAAAAGTCCCACTAATCTATGCTTCATACAATTGGAACATGTAAACATTATTGGAAAACTGCACTTCTAAACGTCAATTCAGTAAAGCAAATACATGCTATTGTTGATGGCAAGGCTGTGGTCATATCAGAATCATCAGTGAGAAGTGATCTTCTCTTTAATGATGAGGATGGTATTGCTTGCCTAACAAATGATGAAATTTTTGAAAACCTTGCATTGATGGGATATGAACAGCTTTCTACAAAACTTACTTTTCAAAAAGGTTCATTCTCACCTCAATGGAAATTTTTGATACATACCATCCTTTATTGTATAAGTTCAAAATCAACTGCTTGGAATGAATTTTCAACTAATTTGGCTTTAGCAGTTATATGTTTAGCAAAGGGTTAAAAATTTAATTTTTCTAAATTAATTTTTGATGGTATGTTGAGGAACTTGGATCTAAAGAGATTTTTAATGTATCCAAGGTTTTTACAACTCTTTTTGAATAACCAGCTTAAAGATTTACCAGAACCTTTTAATGATACTTATGAGACACCTACACACAGTAAAAAGGTTTTCTCTAATATGGCAAGGAAAAGTAAAAAATTTTCAAGAAAAGTTACTCCACTTTTTGACTCTATGTTGGTGCAAAACCAAGCACCTGAGGGTGAAGGTTCAGCAATACCCCCTGAACCCCAACCCACACCCTCTACCTCACAACCAAATGTTTCAGAACCTCAAACTGAATCACTTCAAACTGAAACACCTCTAACAGTTTCCCATGAACTTCAAACTAAAGCTCACATTGAGCAAATACTCCCATCTCCATCTACATATCAAAGAAAACAAAGAAAGACTCAAAAACATAGGAGAGCCAAAAAGGTCACTGAGTTACCTCAGACTAGTGTGCCTCTAGACCATGGAGCAGATGAGGCTGTCCATAAGGAGGGGGTGACAGTGTGGAAAGGGCTATCACTACTGATGCTAGCTTAGTTGCAGCACAGGACAGTGATAACATAATTAGGACCCAGACCACGGCAATGCCTAATGTTGACATTCCTCAGGGAATGGATACAGGTGGCAGTCCCAGGCGCCAAGAAACCATGGGGGTGCTCTTGCTCAGACTAGGTCTGAGAGAGTGCTTAAAAAGCCCAATGAACCACCTCTCCCAGAAGGTCACACATCTGGAAGTGGGGAGGGAAGCATGGAACATACTTTTGAATTGATGGACATTGTACCACCTACACCCCATGATTCACCTCTCTCAGGAGGTTACACACCTGGAAGTGATGAGAGTAGGATGAAACTAAAAGAATTAATGGCTATATGTACAAAATTGTCAAAACATGTGCTTGACTTGGAGAAAGAGAAGGATGCACAAGCTATGGAGATTCTCAAACTAAAGCAAAGAGTCAAGAAATTAGAAAGAAAGAGGAAGTTAAGCATCTCACACCCAAGAATGAGGATATACAGGCAGGTTGAGTCTTCTAATGATGATTTGGATGAGGAAGATGCATCCAAACAGGGGAGGGAAAGTGACAAGACAAAATCAATATTCAAAGATATGGACTTTGATGTACTTGATGATGACATGGAAGATGTTGAAGGAGAGACAGTTCATACTGCTACCACTGGAGTTAGTGCTGTTAGTGCACCAGTTACTACTGCTGGTGTAGCTATTAGTACTGCTGAACCTAGAACACCTCCAACAATTGCTGCAACTGCATTTATAGATCAAGATCTTACCATTGCTCAGACTTTGATAAAGATGAAAGAAGAGAAAGCTAAAGAGGAAGGAGTTGCTATTAAAGATGTAGAAGATTCTCCTAGACTTATCAAATCAGTAACTACACTGCAACCTCTTCCAACTATTGATCTAAAAGACAAAGGTAAAGGTGTACTGGTTGAAGAAGAACCTGAGAAACCAGAGAAAGTAAAAAGAAGGGATCAAGGGTTAGCTCAAATTGAAAGTGATGCAGAGTTAGCTCAAAGATTACATGAGGAAGAGTTAGCAGAGTTGGACAGAGCACAAAAGGAAAGACAAAAGCAAGAAGAAGCTACTAGTGCTGCTTTAGCTGAAGAGTTTGATGAAATTCAAGCCAGAATAGATGATGATCATGAACTAGTTGTAAGACTGACACATGAAGAGCAAGAAAAGTACACAATTGAAGAAAGAGCCAGATTGTTAGCAGAATTCTTTGAAAAAAGAAAGAAACAATTGGCAGCAGAAAGAGCAGAAGCAATAAGGAACAAACCACCAACAAGAACTCAAGTCAGGAACAGGATGATTACTTACCTCAAACATATGGGTAAGTACACTGATCACGTCTCGAACACACTATATATAATATATAATATATAAGGAGGATATCAATAATAGTATAGTAAGTTATTTTCCGTCGGGTTCTAGAAAAACGCTTTTAACCAGAGTGATATCTCAAAAACCTTCTGGGTCGTTTCCTCGACGAGAGGTGAATGGAAATCTACGTTCAAGTTGTAATTCGAGCTTGATTGTCATAAAAGTTTTTGATTTGGTTTTTTAAATCTACTAAAAGGAAAAAGCATATAGAAAGGAAGCTAAACTTTTGATTTTAAACTATTTTTTATACTAAAAATTAAACTATTATTTAAAACTACAAGATTATACTAAAAATGATCTAAAAATATAAATGACTAAAATGCTTGCTAAGTGACGTGAAATGTTCATTAAGTGCGGGCTTAAGTTTGACGAATTAAAATGACAAGTAAAATGAAATGCTTAAAAATAAATGACAAGAAATTAAATTGCATTAAAAAAAATAATTGAGGGAATGTAAATCGAAAAGACAATACTTATGACTAAATATTTTTTAAATCTTTTTAAACCCGCACCTAAATTCCAAATCACTAATCACTTAACACGCACTAATAAATCTACTCACTACTCATAATGAATTTAAACATAGCATTTAAAAATAAATCTACACTAAGCATTGCAAAAATCAAAACAATATTATAAAATAAAAACTACACTAATTAATTGAAAAAGGATTAGAAAATGAACCGAATCGGAGACCCGCAATTAAACGATTACCACCCGATTTATTTAACTAAAACAACTAATCAAAGTCGGTCTAGCTAAATAAACCTTTAAGCTCCACGCCTCATGAGATGACCGGTACCAAAATCACAAAACAAAATAACACATTGTTATGATAATAACAGTTTATAACTGTTTACACAATCTCAATTTGCAAGCCTTATTACCATTTAACAATTAAACCAATCGTTAGCCCAAAATGTCACAACCCAATATTGATTCATGGATTTAGGCCTAGACTTCAAATGTTGTAAAATGGAACAGAAGGTGCACAAGTACAAGTTTTATGCTAAACCACACCGAATAAACTAGCATATGAAAAATAAGTCATGATAATACTACAACGAACAACTAAAAGCATCGAGCAAATAAAAGCTTAAACCAACAAAATAAGCATTAATCACTTTCAAAATTAACGAGATGATTATCTTAAGATTTCTAAATAAGCAAACGAGACTAAAAAAAATAACAAGATAAGCACACCAAGTTAGCTCTTAAACGAGAAACCTTAACAATAAGCTCAAATGATTTAAGCTAAATTAGATCCAAGATTTAAGACTACTTAATAAGCTAGTTCCTAACCGAAATGAGCATTCCACCATACTAACGAGTTCCAAAAATCAACAAAAGAAATTCAGAAAAAGCTACAAGCATAACATGAATCAAATAATCATTCGAATAAGCAAATAAGCTCATAAAATTCGATCTAACACTTTAAACTTACACTAAACCAAATAAGATGAATAGAAACTTATTATTTCAGAAAATAAGAACTCCTATTTAAACAAAAACGAAATAAGCATAGCAATAAGCTAAATACGAGCTTATTTTAACTTGTTACTTTGAAAAGTTCTTAAAAACTTTTGATAATGAATCGAATTAACTTGGAAAGCTAATAGAAGTCATTATTTAAGCTTTTGAGGACTTTTGATACTAATAAGCCACGGAAATAAGCTCGAAAGAAGAAAAATAAGATTATAGAATAAGCATCACGAAAAGTAGATTTAACGAAATAAAAAGCAAAACGAGATCTTCAATGAATTTTAAACCAACATTAATTCATTATTACATTAAACTTGCAAAATAAGAAAGGTACAATAAGCTGTAAAATTAAAATAAGCAGTTACAAACCTAAGATAAGCTAAAAACTTAAAAACTAAACTAAAAAAAATAATTAAAAAAACTGGTAAAATAAGGGGAGGCGAGTTGAGTTTTATAGGTGGAGAAGGGTGAATTTTGTAAATTTTGACCCAATCATTGGGTACTCAATTGGCCAATGATTGGCCTTCATGCGTGTTCACACGGATAGCAAAAAGAAATAAGTTGATCCAGCGGGTGTATTTGCGCCACGTGTCCATCCACTGCTGCTTATTTTCAACGCAGTCTATATTGACTGTTGGATCATTCGGATATAAATGAAATGAATTTGAAGATGTACATTTTTCATCTCATTTTCTTTGCCACATGTTGATACCTCATTTGCTCATCCAAGCCTTAGTGCGCAAACACATGATGTCTTGAATTAATTTCCAATTCACATGTTGCTGACGTCACCATATAAACCATAATAGATTTTATTTCTTCATGTTGGGATTTTAGTGGGCTTAAATTATATTGGGCTGGCCCGGCCCATAAAATGGGTTATGGGCTGGCCCAATAAAATCCGAAGGCACCGTTGGACTCGATTTCTCGTGCTCTTTTCGATCTCGTGCTCGACTTTGTCCGGTTTGTCTTTATTTTTGTCCATTTCTTAAATATTTGTACCTGCACATACACAAACACAAAAACAACATATATTTGCAATTTTATTATGTTTTTGGTCTTTTGGGGTCGTTTTTCATGGTAAAATATATGTATAAAATAGCGAATACCATCTGTTTTGGGAATTTAGGAAGTTTACTTCTCGAGATGGAGAATCCATGGAGTCGTATTACTCACGGTTTTATAAACTGATGAATGAATTGACAAGGAACAACTTGCAAGTTACTACAATGCAAGTGAATGTTCAATTTCTTCAACAACTTCAACCAGAATGGTCAAGATTTGTGACGGTTGTTAAGAAATCAAAAGAAATAGACACCATTTTAACAGGTTTTTCTCTAAAAATTAGTTCTAAAGGGTTTGTGAAATATAGTACATTGGTATTACTTATACAAAATCCCGTAACAGGTTGTAATGTATATGAAATACAATACACTTGAGTCATAGTTCGACCCGTTATGAGTCAGTTTCTAACCAGGAAATGGGTCAGTTTCCACGCTCTTTGAATGACCAGGAAATGATGAAACAATTTCTGAGAAAGAAGTTGTGAAGCTCAACTATACAAACAATCACTTTTATTTCTTGAAAGCGCGTAATTAAATCTTATATACTAAATCAAACAACCTAAAAAAAAGGTGCTCCGGCCTTGAACAACATTACGTTTTATTATACAAAATGGCTATATATGAAATGGGTACAAACCTGACCATAATAATCAAACCTTGTAACAAAGGAGTTAAATAAAAGATAACCTGAATCGACCCAATTTTACAATCCTACGTCAACGAATTACAGATTGGGAGCCTTATGGACGTGGCTGAAAGCCAGATTAAGGATTCTGATTCAAAGTGTGATAGCAGAGATGAGGGTCACATCTTTCACTTCACAAAGTTGACATAGGACATTCCCTTATGGAAGACTGAATTAGAAGAACATATAGAATGATCCATTCTATGACCAATGCCAAACAACCATACCATAAGTAAGACCAGCACAGAAACATACATTAAGAGCCAATATAAACGAAAATAATGCAATCAGCAAAACTGTAACACCAGTATTTTGATACCTCTCACACCTGTCATAGATAAGGCATCAACCATATCTATCACATTTTTTTTTGCGCCCATTCATATCAACAATCCAAACCCCAAACACTTGTGTAACACCAGATGTAACACACCCCTTTCAGTTTGACGTAAACCAGATTTTTTGCTGGAGCTGGTAATTTGGTTGTAATACCAGTAGCTCACAAAATGCTAATTCTTTTTCTTATGAGTATTGGGAACATGCTATCTTTTTTCTCATGGTTTTCTTATGCTTAGTTAACATTTGGTCTTTCTATCCGCTGTTAATAGAGAAAAATCAAATTCAGGCCTTTTTAATTCGCACCTAATCACACCAGTTAGTATTCGTAATGTTCTAATATAACTTGGTTTACTGTTTGGCACAATCTTATCACACACCAGTTGGTAGTTTTAATATAACTTAGTTTTATGTTCTATCTAACCACTTCTCTTAACAAATGTTATCAAAAGCTAATGAATACTAAATTATAGATAAGGAAATAAAATGCCATAATCCAAATGCAACGAAACAACTTCCTACCAATATAAAAGATGGTTTGACTTGTAGTTCACATGTATCACTTTTACATGTAAATAAGTAAACTCAGCTACAAATTATACTCATATAAAAGTTGATAGTTTGTTAAGAAAGGATAAGCATTACTTTTCGAATAGCAACATGTGCTTTATTTTGTATGGGAAACTTTCAGAATCGTGGTTAATAGCTACAAAATAGGCATCTTTTATTTTCAATGGCTGTGATTTAATACGAAGAACATTTCGATGGCTAATATTGAGTTTCATGTAATGTTTTTTTCTCTTAGCCCCGTCGGCAATAGAAAAGGAAATATGAATTTAAAATATTAATTTATTATTTATTTATCTATATTATATAAATTATATATTATATAATAAAATAGGTTCGGTCCGGTTCGGTTTTTACGATTCGGTTTTTGGACGAAAACCAAAACCGAACCGAAATTTTCCGGTTTTTGAAAAAGTAAAAACCGAACCATCGGTTTCTAGTTTCGGTCGGTTTTTTCGGTTCGGTTTTATCGATTTTCGGTTCTGTTTCGGTTTTTTTGGTTTTTTCTGCTCACCCCTACCAAATATACTTCGTCACAACAGATTAATACGGGTCAATCTAGTTAACCCGAATATATTATAATCGGGCTTTCGGTGAAGGTTTTGTTTTTATTCGGGTCAGCCAAAATAAAATGATCTTTTCTTTTCACACAGTCTTTAATAAAGAAAAATGTGCCCTCCTCAGTTTCCGGTTGACTAGATTGACCCGTATTAATCTGTTGTGACAAAGTATATTTGGTAGGGGTGAGCAGAAAAAACAGAAAAAACCGAACACGACTAATTTGAACCTGATTAAATCAAGCGAAACTAATTTCAAACCAATTAAACCAAACACGACTAACTGAAACCCGATTAACCAAACCTGTCCAACTCGAACCCGCATAACTCGATCCCTAATGGTCTGAACTACTATTAGATCGATTTCACGTAAGTTTTTTTGAATCCGAAACCAGATTATTAACTCGGCCCGGATAACCCTTATTCGGACAGGTTCTAGCCGAAACGCTCCCGTTTCGGATTGTACCTTTTTAGTGCTTCTGCTTAGTTTCAAGCAATTCCAAACACACCCTAAAGAACTTTTATTTAAATTAGGGCTGTAAACGAACCGGACGAACACGAACGAAGCCTTGTTCATGTTCGTTCATTTAATTTTAACCGGACAAATAAACGAACACGATCGCTTAAACGAACGAATTTTCTTGTTCATGTTTGTTTATTAAGAAAATGAGGTTGTTCATGTTCGTTTATGTTCGTTCATTAAGCAATAAACGAACATAAACGAACGGACATACATGAATGTAGACTAATGAACATAAAAGTTACACAAATAAACGTAATATTATGTTTTATAAGTGTTGTTTTGTTTAAGTAAAATAATTATAATAATATATCATAGAACGATACGATCTATGAAAAGAAAAAAAATGACCGTTAACGGACGCATAATCGGATGTTCACGAACATAAATAAACGAACATGAACAGACATTTTACCGAACGATTCATGAAGTGTTTACTGAACGTTCAGTTCATTTACAGCCCTAATTTAAATTACAACTTTTCAAATATAATCGTGAATAGTTTATTAAGCCCAAAATAGTTTTATTTTGGTCCAAAACAACTTAGTTTAATTTACCCTTATTTCATTCAGTTATAAAAGTACTCCTAATCTTCTGCCACTACTCACCGACGTCCGCCGGTGCCGGACAGCCGCTCGTGCCGGACAGCCGCTCCATTTCTAAATTGTGTAATATTTAAAATACTACAATTTTACTTGTTAATGATTATGTTCTTCCTTTTAATTTCTCTGGATATAGTGTTATTTATGTTTTCTTTTTAGACATTATAGATAATTAGGTAACAACTATTTTATGTTTGGTTGTTGCTGCTAGAATATGTTTTATGTTTAGACATTAGACCGACAAGAAAATAAACAGGTAAAGGATGACGGGTTGAGTATATACGGGTTTCTGTTCGGGTTGACTCATTTAGCTTATTTTTTAAGTTCGGGTTGGGGTCGTTTAAACTACCCGGCAACCCGTTTAAGTTTTTTTTTTGATAAAAAACTAAATATTAAATTTAAAATTGGTTAAATGGGGTCAAGCCCGCCAACCCATCTAACCGCAAACATGTCGTGTAGTGCTAGGTACCATCACGGCGTTGGGTGCCAAACCAACGCCGTGATTGGCGTTACGATACCGGAGGACCAAAAAAACTCACGGCGTGGGGCTCCAAGTTAACGAAACAACGCAGCAACGCTGACAACAAAAAATCTTTTTTTTTTGAAAAAAAATGTAGCCAACGGCTACTTTTGTATTTTTTTTTAAGAAAAATGTTTTTTTTTTCGAAAATAATGCATGAAAGGCTAGTTTTTGTAAAAAAAAAATTAAAAATCAGCCTAACGGCTATATATGTTTTTAAAAAAAAATTAAATTAATTTTTTTACTATATATATATCCCCATTTCATATCATTTTTTTCACACATCTTCCATTTCATACTCAAACTTTATACACATTCATTATTTCCGGCAAAAAAAATGTCCGACTTTCCCGACGATCTCTCTTTTTCGCAACTTCTTAATTCCGGCAACATGGGTTCCGGATCTACGTCTAATTCTCAATTCCCCGGGTTTTCTAGCCAAACTCCGTTGACTCCCGAGCAACAAGCTTACTTACAATTTCAACAACAATCTTTTCTCGAATCTAGACAAAATTTCCAAAACCGACAACAAAATCCACCACAATTCCAAATGCCACAACAACAAACCCAATCTTCAAACTCCCTCTCACAAACCGAATCCTCACCAAAAAAAGGCCGAACGAAACGCTCGGTTAAAAAAGAAAAAATGGCCGAATCGGTTGGCGACGTTACTTTACGTTGGAAACCGGAAGAAGAGTTGTTACTTGCCGAATGTTTCGTTGCGATTTCCAAAGATCGTAATGTCGGGCGGTCACAACCGAAGGACACGTTATGGTTTCGGGTTTTGAACGAATTCAACCGGAAATTTTTTTAAAAATGTACCAAGGACATGTTGTCAAGAAATGGACTTCGTTGAACCATCATTGCCAAAAGTTCAACGCAATCTACAAAAAGTGCCAACGGTTGAAAAAAAGTGACGAGAACGAGGTTGATTTGATGAAACTGGCTCGGGGCATTTATCAGGACGAGAATAAAAATAACTTGTTTAATCACGAAGATGCTTGGTCAATTTTGCGAAAACACGTAAAATGGGACGCACTCGATCCCTCACCGGTTGATTTAACCGAAGACGAAAACGTTCCCGACGAACACGTTTTCGGTCTTAACACCGACGAGCTATTTGGTTCCGATGCAAGACCTCGTCCTCCCGGTAAACAACGTCCCGGGAAAAAAAATCAAATCCAACACATTGGCGAGCATCGAGGGGAGTAACTCGTCGAGCCAATTCGGTGAGTTTATGTCTCACGAGCTTTGTCTCAAACGGGAAACCGCCGAAAAGGCGTTTGAAGTGTCGAAAGAAAAAGACCGGGCGATAATGCGTTTGGAAGAGTTGCGATTTCTTGCACTAAGCACGAAGGATTTGGACGATGACGACGCGTATTGGATCGAATTGCAAAAAAACCAAATCAAAGCCAAATTAAGAACACAAATGCCGGGGAATTCGAACAACAATAACGACGTCAACGAAACCGACGATGACGAGTAGTTTTTTTTAATTTTCAAATTTTTATTTATTTATTTTCGAATGTATTTTTTTTTATTTTCGAACGTAGTTTTTTTTATTTGGTATTGTAATTTTTTTTATGAATGAAATGAATTTAATTAGTTTTAAAATTGAGGAAATGAAAAAAATAGTGGGCTTGTGTTGTGCATAGCCACTGAAAAATACCTTACTCATTTCGGTTTTTGTGTGTGTAACGTTGCCCAAGTTCTCGCTATCGTTTGTCGATAACAAAAGGCACCAAAATCATTGTATGAAAATTATAAGTCTTAAGTTTTGTCATGTAAAAGCTCATATGGTGTTTTTCCATGATGAAGACGTATGATGGAACGATTTTGGGTATAACATGCGGTAGCAACTGCTTCTGCCACATAATAATACGGAGCTTTTTACATAGATTCAACATTGTCGTCAGCTTCATTAACTTACGATAACGACATTCAACGACACCATTTTGTTATGGAGAGCAAGCAACAGATGTTTCATGAGAGATGTCAACCTTCTCATAATATTCATGCAAAGTTTGATTAACAAACTAAGTTCCATATTTTTATCAGAATCGACGAACCATGTGCCTTATGCCGACTTGGATCATCTTGAAAATGTAACTATGAAATCTGGAGCATCATCTTTTGTTCGTAAGCACTTTACCCCATCGAGAGTAATCATCGACAATACGAGGATGTACTTTTTTCCTTTAACACTTGCAACACCCCCACAAATCATCATTAAAAGCCGCACCTCCTCCACCCTCCAGTGCAATTAGTCACAAATATCTATGTGCAGAATAGAAAAAGTTTTTTCTTGGTTGTGTCTTCATAATTTAGGTTGTGGGGTTACTATCTTGCCTTTTGCCCCATTGCACAACGCAGAACACAGATGTCCTTTTAAATTTTGAGCTATTGAGACTCTAACAAGACCGTGACTGCTAAAGTGGTTATTGTACCAAAAGTTCAATTAGACCGACGTCTGTGCCATAGCCATGACTTAGTCTTGAGGCGCTTGACAATAACATATAGGAGAGGATGCCATCATATCTCCAAGAGACAGTGTATACAGATTGTTGCCTCAAGATCCAGTCAATAGATCAACACCTTTTAGATTA
The DNA here is from genome assembly GCA_026074375.1 of Tanacetum coccineum. Classification (NCBI taxonomy): domain Eukaryota; kingdom Viridiplantae; phylum Streptophyta; class Magnoliopsida; order Asterales; family Asteraceae; genus Tanacetum; species Tanacetum coccineum. Next base: position 33,317 of record BQNB010029939.1, read on the forward strand.
CGAATGAAGCAGGTGTGTTGACGAAAAGCAACTTCAAGGTTCGAATCACAGAATTGCCCAACAGAGAATAAGTTATATCCAAGCCCTTCCACGTAGTAAACCCTTGAGATCGTAACATTCCCAATCTGATAATCACCATATCCTAATATCTTTTCCACGTGATCATTTCTGAATTTTATAGTACCCAAAAATTTATTGACGAAATTGGAGAGCTGAGAGCGATCTCCGGTCATATGCTTGGAGCAGCCGGAGTCCAAATACCAAAGAACAATTTGGACGACTGCATTCATCAAGAGAGGAAGAAGGAACATCAGAAACTATGGATCCCTAAATTTACTAGGTTCCTTGTTGTTAGCATATATAGATTTAATAATCTTAGGTTTGCTAACGGGAACATTAGTTTTCGATTTCCTAGGTTTCCATGAGTAAACCAATGTTTACAACATTCTTAGGTTTTATCAGTTTTCTAGAGCAGTTGGTTTCGCTAAAGGTGCACATCACAGTTGTGGTAATCCTAGTAAAGGGCACACAATTCAACTAACAGTGAATGTCCGACCAGTAGGTCTCCAATAGTATCCAACATTTGTGAACACCTTTCTCAGTTGTTTCCAAACTTTCTCTTTGAATTTTTCTAACAGATTTAGATTAACACGAGCATTCACATCATTTATAATATTAAGAACACCACAAAACATGATAAATCACAAAGTCATGCAACCATTAACGACTTAACACAAAGAAGTTTAGAATCGCATTAAGCTGGAAGCTGACATTTGTTAGTTCCATTAATTCAACAAAACAATTCTTATTTTTCAACTAGATTTAACGTCAAGGATGGGCTTCTACTTTATTCTTACTGAGTACTACTTGTGTTTTCTGAATCTTATCTTTCACGAATTGCCTTAAGCAGTGATCAACGTAGCACTAGTATACGGTTTTACTACCTATAGAATACAACATAGGTTTGTAGAAACTATGTATTGATGAAGAAGTAGTTTTTATGTTTTGATGTTTCTTGAGGATGTGACGGCTAAGTTAACTAACATCTTTTTGTCCTTGTTCTTTGTGGTCCACAACCACAAATTTTTCACTTGGAATTGTTTTGATGCTAGGGCAGGTTTGTCTTGATTATTGTAAGCAACTCCTGAATTCATTTGGTCTAACTTACAAGCAGATTCTAAGTAAATTATTTATAGGATTTTGTTATTTTCTTGTTCCACATTTCCCTATGAATCACACTTGATCCTAAGGTGCCAAATTATCAGAGGAAGCTGTCCTATTGTTCAAAAATTTATGGGCAAAAGGTCCACATCAATCTTAAGCAATTTGGAGAAATAGTGGTATTTGGAAACAACAATATCAGCTAAATATTTTCCTTAAGTTTCCTTAATTTCATCATTGAGAGCATGTAATGACCAAATCTCTTTCCTGAATGACTTACATAAATAAGAGATTTCCATATACTTTTGATTAACTTGATTAATTAAAGCATCACATTGTTCTTTTGATTGAATACGTGTTGGTTTAATCGAGTCATAAAGTTGCTTATAGGTCTGTTTCAAATGTTCATTTTCTGCAATAAGTTTTGACACCCTATGATCCAATTCAATATTTATCGTTTCAATCTCTTCTATGTCCTTCTTGACCTTTTCCTTATTCATATTTCCACTTAACGATTTAATTCTCTCTTTCAACTTTCTTATGACCATGTCTTTCTCTTGCGACTGAGCTTTCAATTCATTTAATTCAAAGTATTGATCAAAACTTGGAGCACTTTGATTTGAAATAGATTTGTCCCTTTCAAAAATTTCTCGATTAAGCTGAGTATCAACTTCTAAAGAAATGCAATGTTTTTCAAGAGTTGTATAACTTCCGAACAGTTTATCATAAGTCTCTTTTTTAATGAAATCCTTTTTGTTGAAAAGCTCAGTCTTAAGTTTGAGACACTTTTGACATTCATGCATATTCACAGAAGCATTATCCATAGTAGAATTCATAATTATGTTTACTATATCTTTGTTAATGACTTGTTCCAAGAGTCATTCGTTCTCGTTTAAAACTTGATTCATTTAAACTTCAAACATTTTAGACTCTAAACGATGTTGTTCCACAACATATTCCATTTGATGAAAGACATTTTAGACTTCAGTAAGTTCATCAATTAAATATTGATCGAATGTATTGAATATGTCCTTCAGAGCTTTTACAAATGGAATAATTTCATCCCTAAAACAAGCTTTTGTATGTTCAAACCCCCATGAGCCCTCAATGATGGATGTGGCCGTGGTTCTTTCTTTGACAACCACGTCAAAACCAGCAAGATGGTGTTTAAGTTTTTTCAAACTCGTATTTACCATGCTGACTTTAGGAAGTTCTTTTGGAACCTCAACTTTGGTGGGTCTACAAGAAGGACTAAGATCTGAAGAATTCATAGAATATACATAGACGCAAAAGGCATGTTTAACAGATAAATCCAGTTTGTGTAGCATCTTTTTTAAATCTAGAGAAAGTAGTGAGAACACATAATCAACTGTTGTGGTATTAACTTTCTTTTCTAAAACCATTGGATCCTGTTGTTTTAAAAGCATTTTTGAATGACTCTCTTCAGCAAGCATTAGGGCTCTTCGGAGTCAAAAATCACAATAGCACTAGTGTTCTTAATGACATTACCATCATAAAGCTTTGGTTTCAACTGCTGAGCTTTCTTCATATAGAAAGGATTTTGAAAACCTAGAGCTTGTTTAGGTATGGTCATAGAAAAACTGTGGTTATGTCAACATATGAACAGTTTATGCTGATTGATCTCTTTTATAAACAATATTATCCAGCTGTTTGATCTTCTTTTCTAAAGCAATTTCTCTATCAATGTTTCTAGATTCTTCTTTCTTGAAATCCTTTTTGAGAAGAGTAACTGTTTGCATTAAAGATTCTTTTTTTAATTATTCAGAAATAGTTTGTTTAAGATGATCAATCTCGACAGATTGTTCACATGAATCTGAAATGATATCTTTACTTTTTAAATCAACATTTTGTCCTTCTTTCAAACTTAACTTGTCTTTAAAACAATCGAAGCTCAACAGTTAAAGAATCATTGTCATTTTTATTGTCTATATTATCTGGTACAATTATTTACTTGGGTTTTTAGTTGTTTCAATCATAGATAAAATCAGTGCAGTGCATGTTATTTAGATGAGTTATAATTCTGATAGCTGTTCTGTTGTGATTCTATCCCCCTTCAGACATACTAGAATAAGGAAATGATATTGGCTATCACTGGTTATTTCAGTCTCTGATATAGGTCACAACATTTGACTTTCAAAGACAGCCTCACCTGCACACCTTGATTAATCATATTCTTATCCACATTATCACGATTGTGTACCTCAACGAGAGCATCTGAACCATAATGAGATAAATTCGATGTGAGAGACAAATTGCAATTGTTGAGTTCATTTTTTAAAAAACAGCCCCAAGTCCATATGCATCCAAATCATCAGCTTGATAAGCAGCATTGTGATTAATGACAGTCTGTGTAGCTTGACCTTCTGCAGTTCCTGGATCTGCCAAAAATGCTAGTTCTTCCTCATGTAGGATTTGACCATTTGCTTGAGCTTGTACTAGCAACATTTTATCCTTAAACCACGAATCATCCCATTTCCTTTTAGGTTTAGTATACGTATTGGACTTGTGTCCTTCCCTTTGCAGTTGTACCAAATACAAGTCCATTGTTTCACCAGAATTTGATTCCACTTGCTCTTGTAGTATAGGTTCCTAGTGATACCCGTTATAAAAAAAGAATTTGTCTCTCCTTACAGGTTGTAAGTCCCACTCCTTCCACAATAATGGAAGCTATTCGCTAGTTTCGAAAATTCCTCACTGTGTTATAGGTAGAAAGATATCGAGATATGATGACAGTTGAAAGGATTACACATATGGTTGAAGGCATCAATGGGATCGTCCCCTTGCTGAACACTGGAAATAATTTAACCAGAGTCCAGTTTGGGAAATTCAGGTTTTTGTTGTTTCATAGGTTAACTGTTGGAGCATATCCAAATTAAGGGATGGGATTATGTGAGAATAAACATTGTGGTGAACTGATGATTGTTAATCTTTGGATGGATAAGTGATTGAAAGAGGTGTTGATGATTAATGGTTTGAGTATAGTTGAGACTGATAAAGTAATCCATATTGTGGAGACTAATATAGTGAAACTTATAGTTGAAATTAAGAGTCTTGGTATGAGTTTTGATGAGTTTGATAAAGAGACCGGGTCATCTGATGGGTTGCAACCAAAGCAAGCGGATCTGAGTTGCATTCATGCATTAAACGAACTTCATTTGTCATGAAAAACGTGTTTGTCCCAAGAAAGCATGAAGTTGAATCATATAGATGTGTGCAAGTCCTAACCAGCTTGACATCGGTCACAAATTTGCTCCACTTAGGAGGAAGGGTATTAAAAAACTTGGTGTTTACTTGAAATTGTTCCAGTTTCACATTGTAGATGTTCATGTCATTGAGTAGCAGTGAAAATCTCAAGTAGAAATCATGTAGTATTTCCCTTTTCTTATAAGCAAACTTATCGAATTCATCATATAGTTTACACTCTCTTTCCTGTTTTCCGTCAATGAAGTTCCTTGCATGAGAAGTATATTCTTTCCCAAAGATTCCCATGGCGATTCGGATGATCTACAAGTGCATAGACTCTGTTGTTAATCTTTGGAGAATATATTTTTTTGCCTTGCACAATCACAATCATTTTGAAATAGCATCCGTAGCAGATAACTCAGAGTATTTTCTTGGTCTAGTCACTCTACTTCTCCTCAATCGTAGGCCCAGAAAGTGTGGACCATTTTCAACGTATCAAGGAATTCATCTCCTAGTTGTCGTATTCTCCTGTATAGCTTCCATTATGCTTTTCCAAGAATCGTACATATCTTTTTCCAACATAGGTGGACGATTGTCAACACTCGAAAGAATCGCTTTGTCAGTAAGAGTCATCATTGAGAAAGTTGTATGTTAAAAGATTACTTGTTTGTTCGAATGGTGATTGAAATAAATTGTGTTGTTGTGAGCTGTCTTTTGTGTGTTTTATGTCTTGAAACTATATGGGATTTTACAATTCTTAATTAAACTGGGAAAACAAATAAATGTTTCACGGATTTTACAAATCAAATAAATAAACCGTATAATTTATGTTAGAAAAGTTAAGTTTTTTTTAAACTTTAGTTGCAAATTTTATGTCCAAATGATGTTGCGAATCCGGTCTACAAAGGATATTGCGAATCCGGTTGTCAAAGGATATTGCAAATTCGGTGAAGCCTTTAGACTGCGAATCTAGTGATGCTTGCAACACTGCTAATCCGGTTGATACTAGTAGCTGCGAATCCGATTAAGCCTGAAAGCTACTAATCTGGTTGAAACTGAGAAGTTGCTAATCCGGTTGATACTAGTAGCTACGAATCCGGTTGAGCCTTTAGACTGCGAATCTGGTGATGCTTGAAATGCTAATCCGGTTGAAACTGGAAATGCTAATCCGGTTGACACTGTAAATGCTAATCCGGTTAAAAATAGAAAAAAAATAAAAAAAAAAAAAAAAAAAAAACAAAAAAAAAAAAAAAAAAAAAAACAAAACAAAAAAACAAAAAAAAAAAAAGAAAAAAAAATAAAATAAAAAGAAAAGAAAAAATCATGAAACTGGAAATGCTATTCCGGTTGAAACTAAAAGGCTGCGAATCCGGTTATCACTAGGACAAAACTCAAACTTTCAAAAACACAAAAAGACACATTTTTGATTGTTTTTCCCAAATTTTCTTGTACAACTAATATTACTAAACCTATAGGTACCTTAAAAATGTAAACTTTATGGTTTTTAAGCCAAAAATTTCAAAATCAAGATTTGTACTTTATAAGGTATTTAGAAAACAAAAGTTGTAAAAAAATGATGTATTTCTTGATTTAAAGCATATACACCTATATCCTAAAGATACTAGATCAAGTTTACCTTTGTAAATGATCTTTTAGTGTATTTGAGCTTCGAAAATCAAAGAAAAAAAATGAGAACTAGGTGACGGTTTGAAAAGAAAAACGAGACAAAAGAGAAGAAAACAACACAAAAACTAATCACATCACTCCATGGCTCTTGATACCAATTGAATGATATCTAATAACATACTTGAAGAAGGAAAGAGAGGTAGTTTTAGAGATAGAGTGGTTGGGTGAACAATTTAGAGAGAGAAAGTAAACATAAAATGGAAATGCATAAATGTGTGAAAACAAATGCACAACCAACACCCTCTCCAAGGCATGGAGAGGGTATTTATACAACCCTTTGGCCGGCCATGGTTAGCTTGTGGGCTTTCCATTGGCCTTTTGGCCCTATTAGATTACTAAACATTACACTTGACTAACTACGGGCTTTGACTAACAATAATAAGCAGAGACCAGATACTTTAGTGTATCTAACTGTTTTAAAAACGCAATTTTTAGCTTTGTGACTAGCACAGAGTTGTCTAACGCATTTTTGCAGTCATCATAAAAATAACGGTCAATTTAAGATTATGGTATCTATTCTAACCAATATCTTTAGATGGAAGAGATTGAATTAGATGCAAGTTTGCGTGACCAAAACTCCTATGCCATAAAGGTAGAGTTTCTCTAATAATGGAAGAACATATTTTATCCTTCCAGATTATTTCTTTTTCCTAGTTTCATCACATATAAATCCCTTTTTCTAATTCCTCTACCTATGACTTTTTCGTCTTTGATTATTTCGCTATCGTGTTCGATAAATATTACTTTGCACTTATTATCACATATTTGACCAATACTAAGCAAGTTGAATTTTAGATTATCTACATGTTCAAAATTTTCAATACTTTTTTTTTTTTTTTTTTAAGAGTCGATAAAATCGTACCTTTGCCTATGATGTTACCACAAAAATTACTTCCAAAGATAACATTACCTCCATTGTATGCTTATTATGTAGAGAATAGCATCCGGTTCCCCGTCATGTGTTTTGAGCATCCGCTATCTTTAATCTATTCATCGGGCTCCAAATTAATTCCAAAGCATATCTTGTTAGACGCTTGAGCTATGAGACAAGTTTCGTCTTTATTCTTTTCTTCCTCATCTTTGCCACTATCACTCCACGCTCCTCCAATAAAAGCTCTTTGATTATTGTTTCTTGACGACTTTAGACATTCGTCGATGAGATGGTTTGAATCTCCATACCTAAAGCATTTTCTTTCACTTTTACCATTTTTGTCGTCTCTACTTCTTTGCCATGACTTTCTTTCATCTTGTGGTTGTCTTACAAATCTTCCTCGTCTTTTGAAGAATTTTTGAATCTTATGCATTGCGTATTCCTTCGACTTACTTTTGGAGGTTGAGCTATCCATCATCACTAATATTTTAGCCTTCAACCAAGAGATCCTATTTTTTATCACTTTGGTCTTTGACCATGCTCGGAATCTTTCTTAATTATTACTTCATAAACTTTTAAGTTTCCAATAAGTTCGTCAAGTGATAATGATGTCAAATTTTTCGAATCTTCAATTGCCGTGACCTTTGCGCGCCATTTAGGATGAAGTGCCCTAATAAATTTCCTAACATAAAGTACTTGTTATAAAACCTCAACAGTGCTTTTAAACTAGTAATAATAGTGTAAATCAGGCAAGAACCATTATCTATTGAATCGATTCCTCTTCCGGAATCGTAAATTATTCATATTGTTGAACAAGAAGATCTATTTTATTATCTTTGACTTGACTATTACCTTGGTGAGTGATTAATAAAGTATCCCAAATTTCTTTTGCGGTTTTACACATAAAAATTCTTTCGTATTCTTTACGTGGCAAAGCATTATAAATTACCATTTTAGCTTCATTATTTTTAGCAAGTTTCTTTTTAAGATCATCGTTTTGTTTATCAAATGGTACAATTTCATCCTTTTTAGTTTCGAGATTATTTTGAATAGGAGGAAAATCACCATAGGTAATAACATGCCAAAGATCTAGATCTTTTGATTTCACATAAGTTTCGAATCTATTTTTCCAATAAATAAATCCATCACTTTCAAATAGTGGTGGTCTTTGCATAGATTGCCCTTCTAAATATTTTTTCGATTCCATAGATCGATTCAAGTTTTAAAATACAATTTATTTTAAAAATCTTGTTTGACGTGACTTCTGATACCAATTGTGGAAAACTAGAAGGGGGGTTGAATAGTTTTACCGCTTTTTAATTTAGTGAATAGTTTGTTCATAAAAACTTAGATTCGACTTAATGTGAATTCACAATGTGCACAATATGAACAATTTAACTAAACAAATAAGTAATAACAATATACGAAATAAATATACAAGACAAGAGATAAGAGATAGAAAGATCAAACCACAACACAAGGATTTATAGTGGTTCGGTAATGAAGCACCTCTTCGCCCTACTCCACTCCCCGAGCACCAAACTCGAGAGTTTTCTTCACTATGTCAACAAGCTCCCTTTAGGCGGAGAAAACCGTACACAACTAAGCTTACACTGATTTTCGACACTATACTTACAATGATCACCACAATCTACCTAGTATACACAACTACGATACACACCTTCACAATATACACAAATGATTTACAAGATATAATACAATTGCAACAAGGTTGCAAGGACACACACTAATCTATAATACTTCTTTACTTGATGGTAGGAAGTATTCTTCTCTTGCACTTGAAGATCTAAGCTTGGATCACTTGGAAACAAAGCTTTATGATTAAATGATCAAAGGATTGTGGGAAATGTGTGGACTGATTTTAGACAGAAAAGAATGAGTGCAAAAGGTGAGAAAAACAGTGGGTAATAGTCCAGTATTTATAGGCAAACTGAGAAGTCTTTTTGTCTGGCTGACCCCCTTAATTAGGGTGTCGGCCCTCTTATATTTAAGGGGACCGGGCCCAGGCCAAGACGCTCCTTTTTTGTCTTTTCCAGGGAGGTGTTGTCTGGAACATTTCTAGCCATTTTTAGATAGAAAATTTGAATTCAAACTATTTATTTGAATAAAACATTTCTTTTGAATCTAAAAATGTTTTGTAAAAGTTATAAAAATGTTTGTGACATTTTTATAAAAAACTGGGAGGTTAAAAAAAAATTCTTTGATCATAAAATGCATTAAACATTTATTTATTCATATCTTTAAATGATTAAATTTTCGAAATGAAAATTTACTACTAATTACTTGTTTACGAATAGTTTTTCATTAATCGTTTTTACATTTTGTGATTATCAAAACGTAGAGAGATCAAAAAATATTAATAACGTTTTTAGGCATTATTTCTATCGGTAAATTAAGGTTTAGATGATGTTTTTAGGATCATCTATAGTGTAAAACACCACATGCATCAAGGTTGTGCATGTGATGGTTTTTGAATAAAGATTTGAATAGATTAAATTGGTGATAGTGGGTATTGGTATAAAATAGCTTTAGTGGGGTTTTGATTGAAAAAGGCTTGAAGTGGTGGTTTTGGTGGCGGTTTGGGACTCGAACCCGAGACATAAACCATAAGGGTTTCGGTTTGAGTTGATTGAAGGTTAATTAGGCTAGTGGAAGTTGGTTTAAGGTTGATTTGGTGAGAGATTTGTATTTCAAAAAGGGCTCGGTTTGGTTTTATTCGTGGGTTTGAACCGAGCAAACACCCAAAGAGGGTGTGAGTTTATTTAAATTGGGTTTGATCTTATTATTGGATTAGTTAGGTCTAGATTATCCAAGACATATTGGGTTGATTTGAGTTTGGTTTGATTTGGTTTGGTTGGGTTTTGAGCCGCGGCTAAGACACAAGGAGGACGACCCTACGCTTTTATTTTTAGATCTTGCTCCGCAAAGCATTGTGAGCACCCTTTTACGATTATCTCGTTTGTTTTGTTCGTTTGATTGATTATTTTTGATTGGTTGGCATTGTGGATAAAGAATCACTAGATCAAGCGCCGATTTAGTTAATCGATGTAATAAAAAGATTGAGTGGGTTAAGTATATAATTGAAGGTTCAAAATTAGATGTATTTTAGATGAGCTTTTGGGTCAAAAACGGATCTTGGAGTAGTTTGTAACAATTAGATTTTGTACAGAAAGTTTGGCACGATAAACGAGAATCGAGATTTTATGAAATATGAATTTGGACTCTAAAATATGGTAAAGCATTCTTAGTCGATTGTTTTGATATAAAACGGGACTTCTAACTCCTAATAACGAAGAAACTAGAGCTAAAACGAGATATATATTAGAAGGTAATAAAAATTCAGCACTTATTAAAAATGGTAGTTGCTGTCAGGAATTTAAATGCTCGTTTTGAGCACTTTCGAGTCCGTTTCGGCCTTCCGGAGAAACACGAAAGTTGCTCAGAATGATGTTCTACTTTGTTGCGAGGCTCGCTAATCTTAGAATCAAGTAATAACGGTTCAAATCCCATGGTTAAAGTCTGTGTTTTTAACTAAAAATGTCAAAGTTCCTGCAAAAACTTGCAGGGGCATTTTGATCATTTTCCGTCGAGTTTTGGGTGTCGGCTAAAACTAAAAAGCTGTCCGGAATGTCGTTTTACATAAAATCTCTTTTTTGTCCGAGTCTTGAAATTGGGATATGAAGGGTCGTTTGCAGCGGGTCAGATTTGATAACATATATGTGTAAAATGTGTATGAAAAGTCAAAGTCAACTAAAGTCTAGCGTTGACTTTTGAAAGTCAACAGGTTAATACTAAACTTGTCGGGTATAATAAAATTAAACAAACGCTATTATTACTAAGCGTAAGATATTTTAAACTTAACGATGGGTATGAACGAGGTAGATTCTAAAAATAGAAGCTTTTGTAATAATCAAAAAATAATATCGATACAAGTAATTAATAACCACATTGAATGTCGAGGGTTCGACGAGATAAATACATACTATTAAAAATATAAATGGATAACGGGACTTACTAAATATGGTAACTTTCCTAAAATAGAAAGTTTACAATAAAGTATTGTAATGTGCAAGAACGAGAACGATCGTAACATAATATTGTGGGGTTTTAGGATCTAAGGCGCAAGTGAATTTCTCATAACATGTATGAATATACATATATACTATATATATGATTTTATTGATATGAAGTACGCATCATTGACCATACTTTTTGGTAAAGTAATCGAGCGACGCAATTTATAGGTCGTGATCGTGTTCGTTGATTTTCCGTGGATTGTTTCGATTAATTGATCTTCGGCTTTGATCAAGGTGAGTTCATAGCCTCGCTTTTGAATGTTTTAAATGTTTTTAAACCCGCGAGGGGGATACTTGCTTGTTTTGAAAATGAGAACGCAATGTGTTTTGATTTTAAATATGATTCCATTCACTATTGAGTATATGCCTTTCACTGTGTGACTGTTAATTGCCTTGTTGATGGTGAACGCTAATGCATTAAATAGATCTCTTGGGTTTGACAATCCTGTCCGGGGTTTGAATCAGTTGTGACCACCCTGTCAAACGGACATTTTGTAGTTAGTATTAAGAGAAGTGGCATACTTCTCGGACATAATTTCGTCCTACGGGAATGAATGTGTTAAGTTTCGGTACATGGGCTCATTTAGTTGGAAATCATTATTTTTATAACTTGTCTCACGAGCAATGTTATACGTTTTGTTGAACCAAATATGCGTTCTAACTGTTATTTGCAAACTCTATAAATTCACTTAACGTTTTGTTGACGTTTTTAAGCATGTATCTCAGGTTAGGTATTGTTTATGGCTTGGATGGGACGGAACGCGAATATCAAGGACGGTGTCTCGGTGAAGTAGTGTCATAAACTAAACAAGTGTTTAAAAATCAAGTCATGTTGTGACTTTTAGAAACAATTTCTATAATGGTATTGGGACCTATGTAACTCTGATCTTTCTAATAAATAAATTTGTGTATTATAAACGTATCTTTTAACGTTTACTGGGACTCGTGTGCTTGTATTATGAAGTAGCACCCTAAATGTTGTATTCCGCTGCGTATTGTAGTTTGGGGGTGTTACAGAGTGGTACCAAAGCACGAGTTGTAGTGAACTAAGTCGTTTTACAAAACTTAGACTAAAACTGTTTTCGGAAAATTTTCACGAGTCTTTCACCGTTATCCGATATCCCCGCTGCAGTACGTTCCATCCTTATAAGCCTTATGATATAATTGTTGATTGCATATTATGTGCGTAACAAGTGGGATACGCTTGATATAGGTAACGATTATATAAGTATATATATACGGCACCCGTTCTATGATATATGGTCATATATATACGTAACTTGGTATTCGCATCTCGCAAAAAGCTTAAAATCCTATTTATGCATTTAATGCAATGTCGTAAAACCATCCTGATATGTGATGAGTATAATTTTTATACAAAAAAAAGAAAAAAAGAGAGATATATGTATGAGGGTTACTAATATAAGTACTTCTTTTCTTTTGTAGTATCATGGGCGAACCTCTGTCGCTGGACCGCGTATTTGATTTCCCCGTAGATGAGCTGGAGCCGCACCTAGTCTACGATTTCTTCGCACCCGCACTGTTACTAGGATATGATGGTAACCCGAACAACCACAACGGGTGGCTCGAGGCGGATGACTACTTACTGGGAGAGATTGAAGCTATGGTGGACGAGCAGATGGTCGTACCTGCTAATGAGGAGGTTGCTGAGCCAGTAGCTGAGGCAGAGGAGGAGCAGGTGATCGCTCCCGCAGTTGATATGGAGGAGGGGCAGATGAATGTTCTGGTGATGGATATAGAGTAGGACCTGGCCGCATTGTTCGATGATGATGACTTTGAGGATGATGCCTTCGACGGGTTTGGTGAGGAGGAGGTCTGGGAGGTAAATGAGGATTGGTTAATGGCTCCTACTACACCACCTCCTATGTTAGTGGTGCCCTCACCCAGTGTTTATGAGGTTGGAGGTCCATCTACTGCGGCTGCTAAGGGACCGTCTTTTCCTCATCCAGTCCTAGGACTCCCTATACCTCCATTCGTGATCAAGGATTTATGTACCCGTCTGGGTAACCTAGAGTACGGGCATGAGCAGCTGGTGCAGAGAGTTAACCAAGTGAGTGATGCAGAGGTATCAGCTGGTGTTACCATTGGGGAGTTAGGCCCGAGGGTCTATGCTGCTAAGGGACAGATACAGGTGATAGCGTCCCAGATGGTTCATGCTGCAGATAGATGGGAGCAGATCGGTGCTCAGGTTGAGCAGGGCCAGCAGACTGCGGTCCAGAGAGATGAGATGATTACTGAGTTGACTCAGCAAGTGCAGACCTTGCAGATAAATGTTGCAGCGAGAGAGACAGAAACGCAAGATTCTAACAGCTGCAGACTACATTTACTAAGATGGGCAGCAGAGAGAGCACACTAATGCGGTGCATTTTAGGATTGGAGAGCCGGATTGCAGCATTGAAGAGAAGACCGCCAGGACCCCAGTAGTCCTATTAGTATTTTATTTTGACTTTTGGATTTGGTTATGACCATTGTATAGCCACTAAACTGCTAGTGTCAGTTAGTGAGGTCATGCTGCCGGGTGTATTTTGGTTTTTGTAAACACCGCGGCCATTTGGATATGTTAGGATTTCTGTATTAAAAACATTAGAATCATCATGATTGGGATGTATTAGTCTTAGAACCGAAGAATTGTAACTTTTAAGGGATTTTGGTTGTACGTGTACTACCTCTAGCATTGTTACTATGGTTATGAGATTAAATGATTATCCATTTGATTATGAGTTTGTATGATTGTGAATGTTGATATATTGGGTAGTCTGTTATTAGATGCGACTTGATCACGGAGAGTGAATGATTCCAGTTTGGTGGATCTTTCGCACGCGTGTGATACTTGCTTGCATTATCCATGAATGGGTATTATTTTTGAAACTTGCTGTGATCGTTGACTACGGGCCTAATTCATCCGTGATCTTCCTTAACTCAAGGTTCCTGGTTTCCTTGCGGGTATGCATCATGCCGGCTTTCCTGCCTCCCAAATTGGGTTTTCGGGTGCCCTTGCCTACAAAATCAAGTGAGTGATAACGACATAAAAATTCAAGGCAAGCAAATTCAATATATCAAGTTTATGCTTATATTACAATAATCCAAAAATTCTTACCACTACCTCGGCAATCGCCAGCTATCTCATGTAGAGGGGGATGATCATCACCGCCACCGTCACTGCCGTGACCCCTTGCTACATCTGCTGACATATGTACAAGTACAATTAGAATAACATGTAGAAATTAATGATAACTGTAACAACCCGAGTTTTACGACGCGTGTGACGATCGCGAATCCGACGTCATAATCATTATTTTATAAATTCGTGTGAGCGAACATCTACATTTAAATTTTTATTTGTCGTAAATAATTATTTTCGTATTTTATTACGAACGGAAATTTGAAATTTTATTTTTGGACGTTTCGCGAGTCAACGTTTGACCGCGCGTTCGTTAATCGTTTTAAGCATCGTGGAAATTTACGACGTATCTCGTTATTATTTTTGCGGCCGTAAATTATTATTTTTCGAACCTTATCGTCTTTGTTCCTTGTCCTTGGCCAAAACTCGCATTTAAGGTTCACATTTTATTTAATTTGTGTCAAGCTCACTTTTAATTAAATGTTACACAAGAAATACTAGTAAATAATTTGACAAAAAAATATGGTGCATGCATGCCTAGGCCATATAGCCGTTGGCTATAAGACACTCCCACACACAAACCTTTTAATTTTCCCAATACAAGGAATGATGAGGTTTTGCTTCCAAGGGTTATAAACATTTCACTTCACAAGTAAACACATAGTAACCAAAGATTTGTTTCTCTCTTTTTGCTCCTCCCTTGCTCGGCCGAATACCACAACCCACACACACTCTCCATTTTCAATTTTTGATCTTGAAATACCTATTGAATCCTACTTAAGAAATGTTTTAGAGGTGCAATGGCTCGATAGAAAATAGTTTCTTGCCTTTCTCCTTCTTTTTGGATTCGGACGAGCCACCAAGACAAACACCTTTGGTGTTTGTGTTTTTCCAACCATCGAATATTATTTAGGAGATGATATTATAATCATCCAAGAAAGAAAATGTGACATGCAATAAGGTTTGAGCAAGTCTTGGGTTTATTTGAAATAAGGTAGTTTTGGTTCAAGTAATGATTTAAAGATTAGTGGGAAAATGGTATAGAAAGAGTTAGTGGAAGTATTTGGTTGATAAAAATAATTGAAGAGGGTGTTTGAGGTTCGGTCGTGGGTTCGAACCAAGAGGGGAGCACACCAAGTGTGTTTGATTGCTTGAATAAATATCAAGGTTAGTTTAGGTTGATTTGGTTTGATTAAAGTTGAATTGGTTTTGGTTTTGGAGTGGTTTTATACTCGAACGGAACAAGGAAACAAGACGAAATTTTGATCGAGTCCAACATAGCTCTAATAGGATTGTGAGCCTTCTTTTATATTTTGTTTCATTCGTTTCGTTCATTTGATTTGATATTATTCGTTGCATGTGATGAAATCTATAAGATCTTGCGTCGTCTAGATAGTTGATGTTATAAATTGATTGAGCGAGTTAAATATGAATTATAGACCATTTTAGATGTGCCGTGAGTGAGATTTTGGGTCAAAAATGAGTTTTGGCGCGATTTATAATAAGTACATTTTGGGCAGAAACTTTGGCACGGAAAACGAGGGTCGAGATTTTATGAAATCTGATTTTGGATTAAAAAATATGATAAAGCTTTCTTAGACGATCGTTTTGACATAAAACGGAGCTTCTAACTCCTAATAACGAAGAAATTAGAGCTAAAACGAGATGTACATTTTTAGTGGAAAAATTCTGCACATTGGGATAATTATAGTTGCTGTCAGAAATTTAAACGCTCGTTTTGAGCACTTTCGAGTCCGTTTCGGCCTTCCGGCGAAGCACGAAAGTTGCTCGGAATGACGTTTTACTTTGCCGCGAGGCTCGCTAGTTTTAAAATCGAGTAATAACGGGTCAAAACCCAAGGTCAAAATCTGCATCTTTACTAAAAATGTCAAAGTTCCTGCAGAAACTTGCAGGGGCATTTTGGTTTTTTTTTTGTCGAGTTTCGGGTCTCGGCTAAAACTAAAAAGTTGTCCGGAATGTCGTTTTACATAAAATCTCATTTGAGTCCGAGTCGTGAAAATATGATATAACGGGTCGTTTGAAGCGGGTCAGATTTAATTATAAATATGTATAAAAAGTCAAAGTCAAAGTCAAACAAAGTCTAACGTTGACTTTTGAAAGTCAACGGGTTAATACTAAACTTGTCGGATGTTATAAAATAATTAAACGCTATTATTATTACAAGTATAATAATTTAGACTTAACGATTGTTACGAACGAGGGAGATTCTAAAAATTGAAACTTTTGTAATATACGGGACATAATCCCGGTATGAGTAAATAATAATCAAATTGAATGTCGAAGGTTCGACGAGATAACTAAATATTATTATAAATATAAATGGATGACGAGACTTACTAAAAATGGTAACTTTCCGAAAATAGTAACTTTCTAAAAATAGAAAGTTTCCTAAAATAGAAAGTTTTCGATTAAGCGATGTATAATATAAATAAAAGAAAGATCGTAACACAATTAAGTGGAGTTTAGGATTTAGGACGCGCAAGTGGATTTCTCATCACATGTGTATGTATATTTATACTATTTTGATAGTTGCGATGAGCGCACTATCCGATCGTATCTTACGATGTCATAATTGAACGACATAAATTATAGGTCGCGGTTGAACTCGTCGTCGAGTAGTTCGTGATTGTTTCGATTATTTAATCTTCGGCTTCGATCAAGGTGAGTTCATAGCCTCGCCTTTGAATGTTTTAACTGTTTTTAAACCCGCGAGGGGGATACTTGCTGTTTTGTGAAAATGAGAACGCAATATGTTTTGATACTAAATATGATTCCATTCACTATTGAGTATAAGCCTTTTACTGTGTGACCCTTAGTTGCCTAGTTGTAGGTGAACGCTAAATGGCAAAAGCACCCGAAACCGACAGGGAAAATCGAAACCCGAACCGCATGGGTCGGGTTCGGGGGCGGGTTGGCGGGTTCGGATGCGGGTACGGGTATTGATAAAAAAAATTAGACGGGTACGGGTTCGGTGACGGGTTCTGGTAATACCCGCCCCGATTACCCGTATCCGTTTACCCGAATTCGTACCAGCTTTATTGTTATTATAATTAATTAAAGTATATATATTATTACATATAATTTCTTCCATTGTATTTTTTATATAACTATTTCTATTATTTAAAACATTTGAATGTTGTACATGAATTATTCGAAAGCGCTAAATCGTCTAATACGATATTTGTTTTCTTTAACTTTTAAAAAAAATTGAGTATATAAGGGTGTTTTGCTTTATTTTTTCGATGGATTTTAGCGTGACTTAATCTTGATACCCGTCATTATCTATAAAACATTCAATTGGGAATACTCGATACCCGCGGGGAAACCCAAAAAACCGATGAATAATATTAACCGGGTACCCAACGAGGAATGAGGCGGGTACGGATGTGGATATTATAAACGGGTGCGGGTACGGGTACACTAAAACCCGCCCTGAACCCGACCCTTTGCCATCCTTAGTTGTAGGTGAACGCTAATGCATTAAATAGATCTATTGAGTTTGACAACCCTGTCTGGGGTTTGAATCCGTTGGTGAGCACCCTGAACGGACATTTTGTAGTTAGTATTAGAACAAGTGGCATACTTCTCGGACATTATTTCGTCATACGGGATGAATGTGTTAAGTTTCGGTACACAGGCTTATTTAGATGGAATTCATTATTTATATATAACTTGTCTTACAAGCAATGTTATATGTTTTGTTGAACAAAATATGCGCTCTAACTGTTATTTGTAAACTCTATGAATTCACTCAACGTTTTGTTGACCTTTCTAAGCATGTATCTCAGGTTAATTGCTGTTGATGGCTAGACAGGACGGAACGCGGATATCAAGGACGATGTCTCGGTGAAGTAGTGTCATAAACTAAAATAATGTTTTAGAAACCAAGTCATGATGTGACGTTGGTTCTCCTGTAGCTTCAAAGACTCCAATTTATTCTCCAGGATCTTCATCGACTCCAATTTATTCTCCAGGATCTTCAATACCTACACGCTATTCTTCAGGAGCTTCAACACCTCAAAGCTATTCTCCAGGAACTTCGAGAAATGCAGAGTGTCAAACTGCAAGCACTTGCTTGGAAAAATAACGGTACTCGAGGCAACGATGGATATGTATATGCATTCGGAACAACACACAGTTAATTCAGCCGCACTATTTCACGAAGTTTACAATAACATAGGAAAACATGATTTGGAGTAGTTTGTCATTTGAAATGTAATTCGTATGCTTTAAGCGTCTGTTTGTAAGTCTCGTATGATTATCGTTCTAATATGTTTAAGTGTCTGTTTGTAAGTCGCGTATGATTATCGGTCTAAGGCCCGCTTGTGTTACTACAAGTGGTATGTATAATATTTAACTAAATGAATGTTTGTTTTTGTGTTACTTGACGAATGTGCATCTTGAAAAGATATACGGTATATCATGTTCAACTATAAAAAGGTAGTGCATATCCTGACCGAACCGAACCGAGAAAACGAAGTATTTTTTTATATAGTTATTATTTATCAAATATATAATTATAAATAATAATTAATATATTATTTATATATTTTATAAATAATAAACAACTAATATATAAGCAAATGAGCCCAAGTCAACAAAGTCAACAACCTTTCCCCGGCGACATATCGCCGGGGATAATTCAACTTATGAAATACGAGCCCAAGTCAAAATATAAGCCCAATGAACCTTTCTCCGACGACATGTCGCCGGGGATAATATTAGCTACGTCATCACACAAAAATTGTTTGTTAATACAAATAATGTCCAAAAACGTTATTTATATTTTTCGACCTCTCAATGTTTTGATAATAATAAAATGTGAAAACGTTTACGATAAAATTAAACGTTTATAAATTAATAATCATAAAACTCTATTTCTATGATTAATCACTTAAGGTATGGATAAACAAATCATTAAACATGATTAGTGATCAAGAAAATAATCTTTTCTTAAATCTTATACTTCCACAAAAATGTTTTTATAAAAATATAAAAACAAATTATTTATTAATTAAAAGAAATGTCAGCATTGTTATTATTATTATGGTTATAATTTTATGAGTATCCTTGATTATTAGTTTTGTGTGATTGTGGGTGTTGATGTTTTGAGTGGCCCTGTTACTAGATTGACTTAACCCCGAGTGTGGAATGATTTCGGTTGGTAGATCTTTCGCATGTGTATGATACTTGCTTGCATTTTCCATAAATGGGTATTATTTTTGGTACTTGTTGTAACCGTTGACCAAACTATATTAAACAATGCTTCGTAGATTGATGATTTTAAAACGGTGACTGTTAGTTGCCTAGTTGCAGGTGCACGATAATGCATTAAGTAGATCTATTGGGTTTGACAACCCTGTCCGGGGTATGAATCAATTGTGAGCACCTTGTAACGGACATTTTGTAGTTAGTATTAGGAGAAGTGGCATACTTCTCGGACATTATTTCGTCCTACGGGATGAATGTGCATGGGCTCATTTAGTTGGAAATCAATATTTTTATAACTTGTCTTACAAGCAATGTTACATGTTTTGTTGAACCAAATACGCGTTCTAACTGTTATTTGTAAACTCTATGAATTCACTCAACGTTTTGTTGACCTTTTTAAGCATGTATCTCAGGTTAGTTGTTGTGGATTGCTTGGATGGGACGGAACACGGATTTCAAAGATTGTGTTTTGGTGAAGTAGTGTCATAATTAAAACAATGTTTTCAGAAATCAAGTCACGTTGAGACTTTTAGAAGTAAACTTCTACGTTGGTATTGGGACCTATGTCACTCTGATCTTTCTAATAAATGAAATTGTGTTTTACAAACGTATCTTTGAACGTTTACTGGGACTCGTGTGCATGTATTATGAAGTAGCGCCCCAAATGTTGTATTCCGCTGCGTATCGTAGTTTGGGGGTGTTACACATGTAGCCTATTGCTACCATGTTGATTTCATCATAAAAGGACTTAGGTTTACACAACATATGGACTGTTTGAAGAGACTGATCTTGTTTATATAATTTATCTTCGACCTTTTCTTTCAAGTGTTTCATGTCTAGAAATTCTTCAAAGAATTTATTTTCTTTCTGTTTAAAATCTTGTTTTAACGTTGATACTTCTTCTCTTATTAACTTGTTATGGTTAATGGTAGAGTTAAGTTGCATTTTAACAGAATGAAGTTCCTTTTGTAAAGATTCTTCCTTAACATTATGGTCTTTGATAATCACTCTCATTTCTGTATCAATCATCAATTCTCGTTCAGTTAGTTCAAATTGGGGCCCTTTTTCATAAACTTCAGCTAATTCCTTATATATAGCAAGTTCAGCAGTTAGGGATGCATTAACAGTTTTGTTTAGTTAGTTAGAGATGACACATTAGGCATCCTTCTCATATATATCATTGGTAATCATCAGTACTACATCATTAGAAACTAAAGATGCATCACTTTGTACAACTTGAGCTTCGTTGTCTTGCATATACTATTCATACGAGATGATATTACTATTACTCGTATATTTAGTATCTGAATCAACAACATCATTTGGTTGTACATTGTTTTGCATCTCGTGTTCCGCATGATACTCATTCATATTATCGAGAGAGTTATCATGAGCTTGTACCTCAGAGAGAGTATCAGAATCATATGATAGACCAGCTTCATCATAAACTGGTTCAGCAGAAGAGAGATTGGCCATGAACAGTGTCTGCGCAGTAGGAGCTTCATCAACATCATATTCGAAGGCGTCACATTGATCAGCTTGAAAAATGTTGTCTTCGTTCTTAGCCATATCCTGAACTGGTCCCTCGTCTACATCATCATCAAAAGTGTTGGTTTGTCCACCTGTAAGAAACAACAGCTGCTCCTCATCTAAATCTACTCTATTTTCTCAAACTTGCATCAGCAACATCTTTTCCTTGAAGTAGTCAGAGTTCTGTGGTCGTTTTGGCTGATTACAGTTTCTTGCTATATGACCAATCCTATTGCAGTTGTAACACTTGATTAGCTTCTCTTTCCCAACATTTGCATTACCAGCTCTGTACTGAGCTCCCCTATTTCTTGGCACAACGGTACCTATATTATTGTTTCCTTGAACCCTGTTATGTCTCCCCTGAACATTTTGAACCACAACCCTGCCATTCTGTACTGTGGCTTGATTTTGTGTGTTGGAGGAGGTTCTCAATTGATTGTTGGTTTGAGGAAATTAGGTTTTGTATTGTTGGGCGAGAATGGAAACTTGTTTCGTTAAATTCTCAAGCAATTCATCAGCTGGAGAGAAACCTGTATCAAGTTGTGTGTTATCACTAAACTGAGGTTGGCATGTGACTGGTGGAATGTATGAAGGTTGTGGAGGAACTGGTGATGATGAAGGATATTGATAAGGTAAAACATTAGACATTAGGCAAGTGGATCATGTGAGTGTTAGTTTAGTCTTTCCATCAGCATCTTGTTCTTATTGGCATGCAACTCGTGTTGCTTTAGGTAAGCATACAACTGATCATGATTAGACTCTTTCAAACCCCTGTTTAACTTGACCGCCATCACAAATATACCCTATTCGGGTAACATGTTGTTTACAAACTTAGAGTTTAGCTGAATTTTAGGCATGGTCATTTTGATATGTCTCATGTCGTTGATTAGCTTGGTAAACCTGACGTAGTAGTCATGAATATTTTCACCCTTGTGTTGCCTGAAATGTTCAAATTTATCGTACAACTAAGATTCATGGTCATCTTTGGTCAATTCAGAACCTTCCAATAACATCTTTACATTATCCCAAATATCTTTGGCATCCGTATTATGGTTAATGAGTTTGTAGATGTCTCTTAGCAAGCCC